>VVHJ01063670.1:37581-48451 GCA_015107715.1 Tylochromis polylepis | reverse complement strand
ACTGGGGACCCCCCCCCCCCAAAAAAAAAAAAAAAAAAAAAAAAAAAAAAAAAAAAAAAAAAAAAAAAAAAAAAAAAAAAACCCAAAAAAAAAAAAAAAAAAAAAAACTAAACTAACAACATGGTACCAAGATTTCTGATTAGGACTGATTAGAACTGATTAGGTTTTGTGTTGAAAGGTCACAGATCAGGCTCATTGCAATTCTACATCCAGACCATTCTTATGAATGTGACATGACAGTAACATCAGGAGGGGGTTTGAATACATTTCACTTAAACGCTGACTTGAACTCAGGGATGAACTGACTAGAATTTCAGGGTCAAAGGTCAAGATCACTGATACTTAGTATTTCAGGCAAATGTCTTTTGGAAAACAAAAAACAAAAAACCCTTTCATTTAATGTTTTTACCTACACATTGCTCATTAAACTCCAGTCTTCAGGCTTTAGTACATATAATACCTGACTCTATGAACTGCAACTTGACTAGCTGACAGAGAGATACAACCAATGCAGTCAGCCTTATTAACCTATATTTTGCTATAATTTTGCATAGAAAGCAAATAAGGAAAAATCTGAACTCAGAGTCAGGGTAATTTAGCATCAACTTGTTCAGTATGATGACCTGATGATCCTCTTTCAGGAAAACAATGCCTCTATCCACAAGGCAGGAGGGGGGTACAGAATAGTTTGATGACTCTTAGAATTAGGTGACCCACATGCTATGTTCTTTACAGTCACCAGATGTCAAGTCAGTTGAACATACATGATTTTTTGCACCAATGTGTCCAACAGCTATCTCTACCACCATCTTCAAAATAATAAATGTGGGATTATCTTTTGGAGGTATGGTGCTTCAACCCTTCATCAATGTACCAGAAAACTGAGAATCAGTGTCAAAGTGCAATAAGCTGTTCTGGTGGCTTGTGGTTGCCCAACACTTTTTCCTTTAATGTGTCAGCTGTCCGTAATTTTCAATTTTAAAAAGTAGTTTGAGTTACTTTAAATAAATTAAATGTATAACTGTAGTTTAACATATTTAAGTGTAAAGTAACTAGTTTGCAAACCTTTGCTTTTAAAGTAGGTTCAACGCAGTGTCAACACAATGTATTAGTTTTCTTTGCTTATGCTTTAATCAACTGTTTCTATTAATTTGTCCCTATAATAGCTAATTGTGTACACAAATGTATTTGTAAAGGGTAAACTTACTACAGTTCCTAAAACGGGGATATTGGGAATCTCTTTAAAATGAACAGGTCTTTGCTGTCATCTAGTGGGAATTAGAGCGTTGTCGTGATAATTACAACAGACTCGTGCCCAAAGGCCATTATAGGTTTTCTGTCTCCATCTAGTGCACGATAAGAAAAATGCAGTTTTTAAACAGAGGACGGAGTGACGTAATGTTCTCACAGTTTCTACGTGCGCGTTCATGGATCCCGTGATCTGCTTTCAAGCACACGCATGCTAGCGCACTGTCTCTTTGCGAGATTTGTTTGTCAACGAATGAATCGGAAATTCCACAGTGACCCGGAACACTCAAAGTATAGTGACGATAATATTTACTCTTGTCAAGCAGCGTTACAGCAAGTCGATAACAGGAAAGTGGTTTGACATATTTTTATTTCACTTAAAGGACAAGAAAACTCGTTTCTCGTTTTATCGCTCCAGATTCTCTAATACGCAATTCTCCGAGTTCTCCAGCCGGTATTAGCTTAGCCAGCTAGCAAGCTGGGCTAACAAGGTGATGTAGCGACAGCTGTGGTGCGCTCAGGAAATGTGATGGAAGTTTGTCTAGGCGCGTTTCATTATGAAAGTTTCATTTTTTGACTAGTATGAAGCCTGGCGATAGCTGCCGTGGAGCAGTAACCGTTTTCTGAAGGTGCAGTGAGCACAGCGCTGAGGTCGGGTTTTTTGGATAGTTATGAGCAGCATCAACATTACAACCAAAAGCCCTCCATTAAGCTCTTTCTATACTGAAAGGTCAGCACTGACACTACGAGCAACAAAGAGTGAGTTTTGAGAAGCGATGTGTTTTCGTGCTGTCACGAGATGAGTCTCGCCGATGAAACGTTGCAGGCTGGGATGTCCTCAGTCCAGTCGGGACTGGAAGGGCAGCTGCCGCTTTTACACGCCAGACATCACAGTACTCAAAGCGGTCTGGTGTTGGACCTGAACTCCCCGGAAGCCTACCTCAGCAGCAGCTCTCCCGAGTATGACAGCTATGGGAATAACACCGGTCCTCTGTTCGAGAGGAGAAAGCGGTCGAGATCCAACAGCTCCAGACATAGATTCAACGAGGTGGTCACGGAGCTCGGTCCGGAGGAAGTACGGTGGTTTTATAAAGAGGACAAGAAAACTTGGAAGCCCTTTGTGGGGCATGATTCACTTAATATTGAGCTAATATTTCGGAAATACTGCGAGCTGAACCCCGGTGCAGCATGCTCCCAGGCCAGTGGAGGAGAGGATGAGAGTGGGTCTAGAGATCTGGAGAGCAGAGGGATGAACGGTGCAGTGCCAGCAGAAACGAGGACCAGCAGTGTGCACGGAGGCCGCGGGTCCTTGGACACGTCCACCGTGTCCTCCGATGAGAGGGACGCTGACAGCATTGAACTCAATGTAGAGCCGGTGTGTGTGCGAGGAGGACTCTATCAGGTTGATATTATACAGAGACAATGCTATCCTGTCTACTGGAAACGTAAGTATAATCACCCCAATGCAACCCAAAATAAATCACCTCTGCATCAGTCACATGTAAAGTAGCTCCTGGTAGAGAATCAGAAACACAACTTCTATTAGTCAAACCTCACGTAGAGGGTATGAAAACTACAGAGATCTGCAGTATATTAGCTGCCAAAGCACCTCTCAGTACTCTTCTGTAAAAGGTTCTAGTTTAAATGTCAAACTTGTAGCTGAGTATGCATTTTCTGTAGTCATTTACTGAAGTCTGCATTGTTTTATTTTTTTTCTACTTCATTTGGCCTTTTTTTCTGGATGTCAGTCTATTGAGCTCAGCTGATCTGCATTAACTAATTGATGGATATTTCTAGGAAAAGGCAGGGAACAAAGGAAGGCAGTTGCTATAGAGCTTAGGAAAACCTGACCTGAATGAATAGGGTTCATGGGTAGCTGGGTCTTTTGAAGCTTAATTTCAAATGACATTTACAGAAGAAGTTATTTTCACAGTTGTTGATGCTGTGCATGTATTGAGACCCTCTCTGTACTCTTTCAGCTCTGTACTCTGTACTCTTTCTGCAGGCCACATTAACAGTTAAGAATGTGAAATAGATACTAAAGGAGGACATTTGAATAGTCATCCAAAGCATATCAGTTCACAAGTGAGAGATTAGTTTACACAATGGAACATGTATAAAGGTAATCTAAGATACAAAACATCAGAATATTTTGAAAACTAAAAATCAAGGTTGTGTTAAATAGTTCTTAGCTTTAGGTTGGCATATTGACGACAAGCCAAGCAAACTTAGTTGACTGAACTGTACCTACTGTGAGTCTATGTCACTGTCCTTCGTTTCTACATTAGCTTTAGAACACTTTGTCTTTAAATAGAAATTGACAGACTTTGAACAGGCTCACTCTGTAGAGAGAGAGAGAGAGAGAAGTTCTCCTTCTAAGGCAGCCTAATTTAAGATCCTACATTCTTATTCACCACCAGAGAATCACCTAATGATGTCACTCAAGACTGTAATCAAACATGGCCTCTCTGCATTAACCACTGAGACTTTGCCCCCCAGGATTTTCAGACTTGTTGAGTTACAATGAAAGGATTCAGTTTCCAAAAACGGACTCACTTTCATTTCTACTTGACACCTACACAGCCAAATAAAGCAATATATTTATTCCCAACAAAAAGTGAAATTTCATGATTCCCATCCATGGAAGGAGCTATTTGTTTTGTTTTGTATCTGGTACTAGATAAATGCTGTTGTCTTACAGAACAAGACCATATCCCAGTGATGAGAGGCCAGTGGTTTATTGATGGTACTTGGCTCCCATTAGATGAAGACGAGAGCGACCTCATTGAACGGGAGCACTTGAACCATTTCCGTGGGCAACATGTGCAGGATACCTTTGAGATGGATTTGGTTCCCAGGACCATTGATAGCAAAGATGGTGAGCTCTGGGGAAGGGCAAGGGCAGAACATCCTTAATTTTAGTGCAGTAAATTCTGTAATATAAAGTGTTTAAACACAAAAGTGCTTTAGAAAACACAGCACTGAAGCATCCATTCTTATAACTAACACAATAAATTAATTTATTAACTAGATTATAGCTTAATCTGATGCTGAATGTTGCAATAGCCAGAATGTAGTTCAGTAATAACCTTCCAGTGCATCTAATGGCGACTGTTAATGCAAGTGAGAAGATTAAATGCTCCCATAGCCATTGGTGGTTATAAATGCCTTTTAAAAAGTAAGTCAGTGAAAAAGGCATTAAATCTTTACAGTGAAACTAGATTAAAAGTAGTCAGAGCAATTATAAATGAGCAATTATGAGACATTTCTACCTGCTTTAGTGTAGATGCACAGTCAGTTGAAATGAATGAGGCAGATGTGTCTATTCATGTGAGTGTAGGTTTTGTAATGTCACCCTTCCAGTGTAAAGCAGGTGCAACTCGTACATTCTGGCTGGTCCTCCTCTGAGGGCTGGCTCAAGCGAAATGTAGCAGCATTTAGCTGTGAAAGGCAATAAGAAAGGGGTTCTTTGATTCAGCAGTCTCCGTTAAGCAGCCAGATCTACTGGACCTTCACTGGTGATAAGTGTGTGGGTGTGTGATAAATAGAGCAAAAGCAGAGAGAAAAGCATGCAGCAACTGATGGTGGGAAAAGTTTAGTCTTTATTGTAAAAACAAGACTCTCAATATCACCAAGGTAATCGGGGACTTGTGTACTACATTACATACCTTGCTTCGATCTTAGTGACATTACATATCACCATCTTTCTTCAATTTTTATTTAATCTCAATACATAAAGCCTTTAACATATAAGAGAAAACAATGTAAAGTCGCTCATGTTTGACACGCATTGTGTACATGGACACTAAGAGATTTAGAAATATATGGATGCAAGCGTATAAAGTCACAGTGGACAGAGGGCTCAAAGTCCAGTTATTTGCAAGGTGAGTGAAATAAAGTACAGGGCCACACAAATTGGTTTTGTGACACTTTGCAGACTCTCCATTATTCAATGCCTAGATCGTAAGACCTTAACTTGTCTAATGTACTACTGCAAGGGAGAATAACCCACTCACCCTTTGAAAGCTATACATAAGATACATATGTTAATAAAACCTAAAGAACCATCATTTGCATGTGCATTCATGTAGTGCGTATCGTGGCAACATTCAAGTTCTGCTTGAAAAAAATTTTTATTTTCCACTTCTATTTGTAAAAGCATTAAAGCAAAGTGAACGGTAGCTCCTGACAATTCACCTTGTTTGAGTTCCTCCTTCAGGCAGCTTTTAAAGAAAGATGTTTTATCTCGAAACTAATCATTTGAATCCCTGACAACATTAAGGACTAGCACTACGATCTATAAATGCATCATAAAATAAGCCAACAATGCCTTCCCTGACAGTACTGCAGTAAATGCATTCCCCAAGAAATCTGTCTCCGCTACCTATTGCTACTATTTTTATCGTTTTCCCTAGCTGAGACTAAAGGTTAGTGCAGCAGAAGACATGGTAGGCATACCAGTATGCTCTGCAGGTACATCATCATCAGTGTGGTGCAAAGTGCAAAATATGGGCTGATATACTGCTTCTGCTGGTTCTTCTTAAATAATAAACAAAGAAAGGTTAAATTTGATGCGTGACCCATGCATGATATGGTGTATTTTTATGAAGAGAAGATTGTGATTTTTTTTAGTGTTACAGAAAATTAAACGGTGGCGTCACCCCCGTTATTTATTTTTTTTATTGTTACTGTTTGACGCTTTCTTCAAAGAGTACCTGCTGCCATTTGAGCCTTAAGCTAACAGGAATCGCAGACGGTGATCACTGGTGTAAGCCAGTAGTGAAAACCATAGGGCGTGTCCCAGTATGTCAGCCTTAAAAGACGTCAGGGAAAAAGCCTGCAAGCTGGACACTCTGTCATCTTTGAGCAATGTAGTTTGTGTCGTCTGACGTAGGCAAGCCTCATAAGTTAGTGTGCTGTATATTCTGCTACATTTTACTAAAAACTAGATTGTAGGAACACCATGCGATGATTGATGACTAACACATACTTAAACAGAAAATACACACCTAATAACTTAGCGCACATTTGACATTTGTGCTTAGGATCCAAACAAATCTTGAAGTCATCTGGTAGGAAGAGTCAGTTTTACAATGTTTACATTCACAGCCTACTGTAACAGAGTTGGCAAAGGCATTTGTTTTATCTTATCCGCAAAGACAGTTTTATATTGTATGATGCAGCACAGATGAAGGTTATCAGTTACTGTGACCTGTTTGGACTGCTTCTTCTCATAGTCGGTATCTCAATCATTAGGAAGCACTTAGTTATGAATGGATCCATCAGTGCTGTAATGCCTAAATGCACATTATTGGTAGCTTTTATAACAAAACCTTCCCATACACTCAGCAGTTCTGTCCACCACAGCTTTTCACCTCTGTCAGTATTTGCAAGTCTGATGTCTGTGTTGTCTTTGATTGAATGTTTTAGTCAGACATGTCTCATGGACGTCACTGATTTGATTAACAAATTTGAGAAAGCCTACATATTCGTGGAACTTATTTTGTCATGTAGCACTTTTCTTACTAATTAAAATACTAGCATAATTTTAGTAATAAAAATCAATAGAGGAAAAACTACCCAATCATGATAAAATACTATGAATGACCAAGTTTTAGTTTCTATCAAACAGTTGACATATTTGTGGTTTTATATGGCTATTTTCACAAGCTGACACTCATTTATTGAAGAGAAAATGAAATTAGATCAGTTGTCCAATAAGATATGGGAGTAAATTATCCTCATTCTCACCACTTCTTAGAACTTGCAATTAAACTAAAACACCTACTTATCTCTGACTAATTAAATTATATACAAAGCAATTACATTATTCACAGCGGAAAGGAATACATCTTCTAATCTGTGCTGCTCCAGGTAAGAGAGGCATTGGTGATAATCTCCCGGATACTTATTCAGAGCTCTTTGTAAAAATGTAGTGAGTAGGTTTCTTCCACTATTAGTGGGTTTCAACATCACCTCCTCAAAATGGTTATAAATAGGAACGTATGAATTATTCATTGAGCCAAACGGAAAAATAAGTGCTGTTAATGTTCTTAGACGTGAACCTATGTAGTACACGTAAACAACAAGAAATAATGGGGATTTGTAGCATGTATAGTCAGAGTCATGACATGTGTAGATATTCTCTGTACTTCTTTGATAAGTGTAAAAATGTCATCTATAGCACATATCAAACAGTTCTGCATTTTGGACTGAAGGCTCACAATAAGTTCGCATTGTATTGGGACATTTCCTATAGCCACCAGGTCGCTGCAGTAACCAGCGCAGACTCTTTGTCTGTCCTGGTTAAAGTGGTAACCTGACTGCAGCACTACTTGATAGAGCTACTTGTTCAAAAAGTGATGACAGCAGTAGTCTGTGTGACACCAGGGTAATGGCCATTACTCACTCACTGTTGGTTGTTAGTTCTCTCCCACCTGCCCCCTTTCTACCTCCCTTTTCTGTTCAAATGGAGTGGATATCAGACGAGTACTAAACCTACATGTCACAAGCGCAAACGCTGCCAAGGTACTGTAAAATATAATTTCATTTTTTTCTTCCCACCAAAAATTCTGGTGTATTAGATCTAGCTTGTATCCCCTTCTTATAGCAGCTTCGTCTCTATGGAACTTGAGTTTTCTTTCTTGTGTGGTTCAAACCTTTGAAATAATTTGATGATTTAAAAGCTAGACCTAGGCTCAGTTAGCAGTTGTTTTAAAGGGAATTTAGGCTGCTTTCTCTGTTGCAGCCTTAACTGGGCCTAGTTGCTAGAACTTCTCCCTTTGTGCATTTACTTAAGAGTTTTATGCTATAGTTGTTAGTATTGCTGCATATGTGTCTTTCATCTCCTTGCTGGAATAGTGAGTAGACAACAGGGTTCACTCAACTACCAGAGCAAGATCCCTAAAGCCAGTAGACATGGAATAAATAAGCTAGTCTTCAAAAAAGCCTCCCTGCTTTACTATCTTTAAAAAAACCAAAACCAAAAAAACAACAAACCTCCTTTCCTCTCTGTTTCTTACTTACTCTTTCTTTACTCTCTTTATCTCAGTCCTCTGGCAGTACGACTGTACCATTAATGAACCACCATCACAAGCTCCCACTTTAAGGGCCATGAACAAAGCTCTTTGTTGAGCGCCAAGCACAATTGATGAGCCAAACAGAGAAGCCATTGATGGACAGTTACTATTATAACCCTTAACATATTATGCATACCCAGTGTGCAAGTCCATCACTGTCCTAGTTCTGGGTTTATTGAATAGAGGGGTCTGGGGTCTGTGTCCTCATCTTGTAGTAAATCTACAGCAGCCGACCTAAACACTAGCATGCAAAGCAGACCTCATTGTAGAGGAATGATTTCTGTGTATAATGTAGTGCATATAGAGATTTATAGAACTGTAGTACACCTTTTTGTAAATGCTACATGAAAATTGGAGTGTCTTTGCTGTTCTGAGACGGCCCTGGATGTAAGGAATCCGTTATTTTTGTCAAGACATAGCCAAGAAAAAAGTTGCAACTTTGAACTTTTCATCAAGAACAAATGTCACAGTCCCAGGCCAGTTTCATTTTATTTTGATTTAGCTTTTATTCTTATTCCATTTATTTATTTATTTATTTATTTGTTTGTTTGTTTTTTAGCTCTCCTGATTTGAGCTTCTTGCATACATGCAGTTTCTTTCTTCAACCGTTTCCCCAGTTCCTTCACTCCTTGGCCATCCATCCATAACACATAATCTCATCCTGTGTCCCTCGGTAATTCTTGATAGGCTGTTAGAGATCTAGCTCAGTCAGTTCTTCTTTCGGTTGCCTGCCTCTCCCTGTGTACATTTTGATCCCCTCCTCTTTTACCTTCATTTCAACATCTGCTGCCTTTCACTGTAAAACAGGAAGTGTTATTTTACAGCACTAAACATCAGTCAACAAGTTTCACTCAAACCTTTGATATTAATAAAACCAGTTAAGTGGAGAAGTTAGGCATAGTTCCTAGTTTTGTTCCTGTTATTCAGTATCTCCTGTTTTACTGTGGATTTAGCTACAGATAAGTCTCAACAGTTTGAGTTGGCCTCAAACTAGTTTTAGAATTGTGCAGCTCTTATAGTGAATGTCACCCTCCTTTTCACCTCTGTAGTGTCTTCTGAGTACAAGAGAAAGGAGGTAAGGAGTCTGTTTGAGATGAAACCAGCCTGGATGGCAAGAGGTGCTCTTCAAATAAGAACTACTTGTTTACCTTTCTTGTTGATTACTGTCAATATTTGAGAATACAGTTTAAAAATGACGGGAAATATGTGACAGAAGAAACATTTTAAGATTTACCTCACCTGGAAAGAACTTAAGAATAAACTGTTTGTTTTTATCTTCCAAATAAAAGTGACAGCCTTCCTTTTGTTAGTTTTAATTTGAGTAGTACCTGTTTCTTTCAACAAACCTTTCTTTTTTGAATCTCTGCAAGCTATTCTCATTTCTTAGAGGCAGCCATTCAGTTTTAGACTTGTTATATTCAAAGTGAATAGGTCTTTGGTACGGTTTAATAAGGGCTTGCCATTGCAGTACCCATGAATCAAACTTACCCACAGTGAAAATTATCCTGCCAAGCAACGGTGGACCATTTTAACTACATCATGTTACTGTGCGTGATAGATGCATCAACACATTTTTATTAATTCAGTTGTATTCAAGGGAGTTGCTAAATTCTTAAGTTTATTGACAATAATACTATGTATGTCTTTCTATTTTGTTAGGGATGTTAAATTAATAAAAATATGAAAATGATGCACAGTTCTGACACATGTTAATTTTTTTCAGTGCTCTGTTATTAAGTAAAAACTGCATTCAAACTTTCTGAAATAAGATTCTCTGCATAATAGTAATGCAATTCCATTTTTTTTCTGTATTTGCAGGGTTTGAGTGACCATATTAAGAGTTTGAAACTAGAGAACATAATCTGGAAACTGGCATTTTTCCAAGTACTATACTTTTTTGTTCTTAAGGGTTTTAATTCGCAGTTTGGTTCAGAGCAATGTGAAGAAATGTGACCTTCAGCTGCTGCACAATAGTGTGTGAACCAGACAGTGGACTGTGCACTGGACCAGTGCCAGTTCTCCACCAGTCTTGTTCAAATTAATTTGATTGCACAATGCACTTAAAGGACAGAGACGTAAATAACTGTTGAGTGAACCAGTCTCACTTATTGCTCTTAGCTTCTGTAGCAAATGGTGCCTGCTCTCTAGTCTACCTCTGCTCTTACTTGCTCTAGTCACTGCATTACACTTTGAATTAAGAACCAGGAGAAAAAAAAAATAACAGTAAGAGAACTGAATTTAGATATCAGTACCAAACATATCTTCAGTTGGATGATGCACAAGCAGGGCGACAAGCAAGAGCTGAAATCTGCAAACATAATTTGTGTTGGTTTGATGTGGTTTTCTTTCTGCAGATCAATGCTCTGTGCCGCATTTGATTGAGCCGTTAGAATAGTTTGTTCCTACTCTTGCTAATTTGCTCCACATTCCTAATGTGGTATAATTACCTCTTCTGTCTCTCTGCTTTGTAAATTTGATTTGAGTGAACATTTCTCCTTTTGCCTGTTACCCGAGTCCCCCCCCCCCCCCCCCCTTTTTTTTTA
>VVHJ01063665.1:0-14227 GCA_015107715.1 Tylochromis polylepis | reverse complement strand
AATTTGATGTGTAAAAAAAAAAAAAAAGTGAGGTGCGACAAGATAGGGTCACCAGGGAGTACAGACAGACACTGAGGATTTACACGGCACTGGTGCTGGGAGCAGACGCATTGTGCATTTGTATGCATGTACAGATATCCTGATTCTCTTGAAAGATACTGCTCTCAGTCATCAAAAGTGGGTGCATGGATATGTGTGTATGTCTGTGTGTGTGTGTGTGTGTACACTGCTGCTTTTGTTGAAATAAAAGCACTTTGACCTGCATTTATTTCTCCAAGATTAATATCTGATTTATCCTATTGAACTATAATATGCTGTCCCACTTGAAATTGCTATTACTGTTAAATACATTTGAAATGATCTAGTTCTCACTGAAGACAAAAACATAATGCTTCCAAGCTAAGTATTTGAACTTTGAGCACTGATATTAAATACAGAATTAATCTTGATGTCTATGGTGTCTTCAGCAATGTTATGCAAGAGAACAGCATTGCTTGTTGTTGGTGCTAGGAGCTTGGAAATGACGTTCACGAATAACTCTGTGGCAGCTAACAAGTACCTCACAGACTTCAAGCAAAACCCAAAAAGCAAAAAAGAAATCAAAAGAAACTTTGTGACTTGAGACAGTACACAGCTTGTTGGTAGTGACAAAATGTTAGCAAGCACCATATGTTGACCAGTTTGCTGCTGGGATCAATTTGTTCACATTAAGTTAACACGATCAGTGTCTATACACACACATATAAATACACCTTGGCTAACGCTATAACAATAGCTAGAAGGAAATCAGTTTCAGGAAGTTGTTCAAAGCCAAACAAAAATGTGACTGTCAGGGGAAAACTACACTCGGCTTAAACGGGACATTCAGTTCCTTCATCTTTGGTTTTCAGCTCTGACAACCCAGAGTCACAGCAAAACGTGCAATAGACACCCCAGTCCACCGTGTCCATTTCACACTTTGCCTCTCTAAAATGTGAAATGGATGCACATGCAGAAGTTGCATGACTGCATGCAGAAATTACATTACCAGCAGGGGGAGATAATATATTTAAGGTTACGAAGTCGGTAGTGAGCATAAAAAAATACATTCCCGAGTCCTTAATCATCAGAATCGATTAAGCTAGGCGGCCGATATGTATATATATGTAAATGTGCTAATAATGTCTCTTTAAATCCTTTAATGTGATTATTTTCATCTTGGCTATAAGTAAAATATCTCCCTCTGCTGTTACTGCAGATTACTGCAACTTCTGCATGTTTGTACATTTCACACTATGGAGAGGCAAAGTGTGAAACGGACACAGTGGACCGGCGTGTCTATTACACGCTTTGTCGTGATATCTGGTTGGATCTGATTCTGAATTGTCTCTCTTTTTTTTAAAATTATTGCTAAGTTTGTACGTGCATTCTTGTTAGACTGTGACCATCCAAAGTAGTCTTACTGCTTTAACAGAAAACAGAAAAGGTCTACTCTGCCCAAAAATCCAAGTGAAACAGCTACATCTCTAATTGCTGGCGGTAGATGAACTGTTATCATGGAAATATTTAAGCCCACAAACATCAGGTCACTTGTGAAACTTAAGAAATTGCCTGAGTGGTGATTACAGTCAGAAAAGAAGCATGGTACCACAAACATAACTAAGTATATTTTACTACACATGCACAATAGAAACTACAATATCTATGTAACAATGAATATTATTAAATTCAAGGACGTTGGACTTCATTCACTGTGGAATCTGGGATTTGCAATGTGTTGTGGGGGGGTAAGCGGTTCCTACATCATTAAACATAATTGCTCCTTCTTTCATTTCCCTTTATTTATTTTTTTTGTTCCAGATCAAATCTTTTCATGCTCATGCCTCACCTTGTGAGGTTGGCTTGGTTCAAGTCTTAAAACTCACTTTTTAATGATTTTCAGATATGTCAGTGGAGAAGACACATGGCAAATCCACTTCCGGAGCCAAAGCCTTTAAAGAACTGTGGTCACGGTTTCACTCTGCTGAGGCAGCATACTTGGTGAAATTGCTGCTCAGCTTAGCTTTAGTGTGTCCTTTGCTGTCTGACTGCCCACACTGTGACTAATATTTACTATGAAAATTGGACATAATATACCAAACCCATGTTCTGTTGTAACAGATGTAGTATGTGATTTAGCATTGCACTGCTGACATATGTACACTTCTCCTCAGAAATGCACCATCTGGATGGGAGAAGATATTCTCTAAAACTTGTATATAACTTTCAGCACTGATGGTGCCTTCCCAAATCTGTGAGCTGCCATTTCCATAGGCACGAATGCAGCCCCCTAACATGAAGTGCAGGTATGAATTCAGCGCTGACAGATTGTCCATCTGTTCTGTAGTCTGGTGGACGGGGCATGCAAGACAGCATTCAACTTTGCCTCGGTCCATTTTAAATGAGCATTGGCCCAGAGAAGATGGGAGCATTTTTGGATCATATTGCTTCTTCTTTGCATGATGGAACTTTGGCCAGCCTTTGTGGATGACACAGCAAATTGTATTCACAGAAAATGATTTCTGTGTTCTAAGCACATGCAGTGATTGTCATCGCAGAGATTTCTCAAGATTCTTGGAGTCTTTTGATAATATTGTGCCTTGTAATTGATGAGATACTTAAAGTCTTCACAGTTCTACATTATTCTGAAGTTCTTCCACAACTGCCCATCTTTACTTCTGAGAAACTCTCTCTGAAGTGTTATTTTTATATCCAGTCATGTTAGAGACATGCCTAGAATTAAACCGATAGTTTTAAGTTCGTTTAGTAAGTTTAGTTTCCAGTTAACCCAGTTAGCCCAATTAACCTTGCTGCCATCAAATTAAAAAAAAGGAACTAATAATTTTAAATAGTAAAATATCTCACTTTAAACATTTAATATGTCTTCTATGTTCTAATGCAAAGAAAATGTGGCTTTGAGATTTGTAGATTACTGTGTTTTGTTTTATATATTGATTTTACTTTTAATTTTACAGTTTCCCAACTTTTTGGGGGTGAATTGGGCTTGTGAATGTATATATAAATTTACATGAATTATTGTTAAAAAATAAAAAATAACATGATGATTTTTCTTAGTTGACTAGACTTGCAAAACGTAATGGACGGGTGAAGTTACAGTTGAATAAACACTGAAAGCTCATAATTTGATCTCTGGAGTTGACTTGGCCTTAGTATTTAAGGACATCCACAAAAACATCAACATGCTGGTCCAGATGCCGTGTTTCTTTTCACAGTGAAAGACCAACTATGCAAAGCTGTGCAGCTGTGCAAAGTGGGACCCAAAAGCAGAGTCAAAACACAGCTTGTAAAATTTGAAAACAAGTCTTTATTGAGCATAAGGGTTTCCAGGGCAAAGCGGAGAGCGAGTCCCACAGAAACGGGGAGCGAAAGGAGAGGTGAGTTACTTGCGGAGCTTAGGGGTGAGGATTGATGTTGTACGAGAAGACGAGCGGATATTCGCTTACTTGCTGTTGAAGCAAGGCAAGGAGGGAGGGGTGATTCTCCAGGTATGTGAGGGAAGCGGGATGTTGGTGTTCTCCTTTCCGTTCCGGAGCAGAGGTAAACTGAGGTGAGAAGGAGGGCAGGCAGGTGAGGTTCCTGAGCATCTCAGAAGCAAGTGAAGTCGCGTCGGTGAGCAGGTGAGTCACAAAAAGGTAAAAAGCGGAAGGAACCAGCGTGGGAGAGAATCCAGTTCTTGGCTGAGGTGAGTGAGAGTGGATTCAAGGCTCCTGCTGGGAACACAAAGCACGAGAGGTCACACAATGACAGACTACATAATAAGAGGACCAATTTACCTCAACTGTAAGCTTATGATCTGGCAAAGCGTGAAGGTCTGAGCTGGTCTTAAACGCTGCCGCACTGATCGTTGGCAATGACCTGTAGGTGAGGTGAAGGTGGACCTTGAGCCAGAAGCTCCACATGGAGGTGGAGTTGGCATCTCACAGAAGTGGAAAACTATTCCAGGAAGACCGAAACACATCGGATCATGACATATACAAGAAACAAAATACCAAGGGAGTCTACAAGTACCAAACACAGAACTATATCATCAAAAATCTTATCAAGTGGTTCAGTAACTCCCAGTCTCACTGTGGTTACAAACTGAATAAGCATTATGCCAAGTCATACTTCTATAAGACCTCATGTGTATTTGCTGCAATATGAAGAAGCCATGGTAACCATAGTTTTAACTCAGCTTGTTGCAAAAAAAAAAAAAATCACCAATTCTAACGCTTCAATACCTCTCCAGTCAGCTATTTGGGCCTACCAATTAATAATTACATTTCACCTCATGGAAAAACAAAATAAATTATACATTGTTTTCTTTAAGATTAAAATCATCCATCACTGGATGCATGTGTGTCGCTTACCTGGGGATGCCTGGCACTGGTACGCACTATCAGAAGAAGGCAAGCCGGCGGAGATAGTTTGATGCTTTGGGCAATCTTCTGCTGGGAAACCTTGGGTCTTGCCTTACATATAAATGTTACTTGTTTCAGCCTAAACACACCCATTCATGAAAACAACATGCCTTGATGGCTGTGGCCCCTTTAATCAGGATAATGCTCCTCGTCACAAAGCAGGAAGGCAGTGCGTGTACAAAAGCAAAGGTTTGTTGAGAGCTTAAAAAGAAGGCTATTGGACGTCTTTTGGTTTGAAAGATGTTTTGCCTTTTATCCAAGAGGCGTCTTCAGTACTAGAACTGGTAGAGAGTCCCAGGTAATGGGTAGTGGGGGCTGTGAGCTTTTGAGGTGGCTCTAAACAACACATTTCAGTTCAGTCCAATTCCATTTTAATTATATAGCACCAGATCACAACAATATTCTTCTACTGAGAGCCAGAGATTAATAATAACTAATGAGTAAAGGCAGTGGTGTATAAATCTCATATAGAGAAACAAAAAAGGTGAGTGGATCACCGAGGCTTGTTGCAGCATAATTAAAGGAGGACTCAGGGCCACCTGATCCAACCCTAAATATAACCTTCATGAAAAGGGAAAGTTTAAAGCTTAACCTTGAACCAGAGAGCCTGTGTCTCTCCCGATTCCAAACTGGGACTTGCTTCAACATAAGAGCGACCTAAAAATTTGTTTCTCCCTCCCAGTCTACATTTAAATAACCCACAAACCACAATTAAGCCTGCAGTCTAAGAGTGAAGTGCTCTATTGAGGTGATATGGTACTATGAGGTCTTTAAGATAAGAAAGGGCCTGCTTTTTTAAGACCTTGTGTGTGAGGAGAAGGATTTTAAATTTGATTCTTTGGCCTATTAAAAATCCTGTAACTGTATTAAAAGAAAACCTCATCACTTCATATTTAACATACGTGACTTTTCCCCAAAATGGGCTTATTCATCAAATACCACAGAGGATGTAATTTTGACCTGGTAGAAATGAATGTAAAACCACTACTGCAGTATTCTTACCAACATGACTGTTTACACACATTTTGACATGAAGGCTGCTATAGCATGAGCCAGATCTAGCTAGCTGTGATTGATAAATAAATATGGTGGACTGTAGTTAGCCACAGACTCGCTCTGGGACGCTCAGACTCAATACCCCATCCTCAGCCCAGCAGTCATTTTTCATCTTTTATCTGAATGCATAGAGAACTGGGCAGGTTGTGAGCAGTTCTGAGCAGCTGGGGAAACTTAGCTGAACTGCTCACAGGGAGTTCAGAGTGTGGAGAATTAATCCAAGCAAATAAAGAGTAAAATCCGGAGCAGAGGGGCTTCAGGCCTGAGCAGAGGGGCTGAGGATGTGAAGGGCTACAGACTGAGGCACAGCACTCTGGATGCTGGATAAGAGACTGCAATTTTGGTGATCAGAGGCAGATGTAAAGGAGTTGGAAAAACTGTTGACTGTTTTACTTTTAAAATAATGGTTTAAAATGCATTTCTTACATTTTTGTAGCCAGTTGTGTGGTCAATTTTAAAATGTTTGCAGATTTCCTGTTGGTCAAATAGCTTGTGAGGCATGCTGGCTTGTGTGGGACTTTTTTACAAATAGGCAGTGTCTTCACCACATGTTGGAAGTTTACACCATTACCTCAGCACATCTTAAAAAAGTCTTAATAAAAGTGTATTTTGTGACACAACTGTAATTTTCAGAATTTTATTTTCAAGTTTGGTGCTCGTCGATCTGCCATTGCTACTTTTGAGTTTTGTTCAAAGTGCTTTCTGGGATCCTGGAATGTCCCAAGTCTGCACAAGACATCGGTCAAGGGTTGGTTTGGCCAGTTGTTTCAAGTGGACTCAAAATGCAGACCCAAAATGACCCCTAGTAAAGTTTCAAAGACTTTGAGCCCCGAGAGGGAATTGGTAACTGAGGGGGTCACTGAGGGATCCAAGGAGAGCTGTGAGGGATGCGGAGGAAGGTTTTCTGGGAGAGAGGAAACAATGGTTAATCCAGGTGAGCATATTCAATTATCCTGCAGTCTTTTGTGCTGTCACAAAAGTGAATTGGATTGTTTCCCCAGATTACATGGACACAAAAATGCATAATGCCAAACACAACATATTTTGGAGGAATATACTAATACTGCATTTAGCTATCAGTAAATTATATATTTGCATATAGCAAACATGTATAACTGACTTTTTCGTTCTACACACACTGCCACTGTCACAGTTGTGGATGTCATTATTGACTTTCTGAGTTTACACAAAGATCACTTAACATAAAACTACATTTCAACAAAAAATATATATATTTGCTGGGTCCTAATTAGATCATTCTCGAAATTCTGTGTGTGTGTGTTTTTGTTCCTCCACTGATGATATCCAGTGTGTACTGTACTATAATCAGTGCAGCCACTACTCCATTCTCACACTCACTCCAATCTGCTGCTTGTCACTGGACACCAGCCTTCACCAAGGGCACCGTGGCAATGAGATCCACGGCCACCGCCCTAACAGTCCACGGCCCGGAGCCCAGACGAGTGTTCAGGCGCAGAGCTGATCGATAAGGAAAGGCTAAGATATGCCATTACAGGTGAGGCCAGCCCCTGTGCCATCCTAGCTGCTCCACACCACAGCTCCCTGCTCATTCAGCAATATCTCCACATATTGGGGATGTGGTAAAACGAGATGGGTCATTTATTCTTTCAAGTGTTTTTGTGGCCCTGGGAGGATTTAGAGATCGTTAGGGCATCTATCGTTGGTCTACCACACCCCGCCGTGACATTGTCTGTGGCTTGGTCAAATGAAACTGCATATCAAACTCAATAATTCCAAACTTCTCACATCTACTTTATATCTATGTCCCAATAAAGAACAATGTTTTATTACCGGGGAGTGCCAGGAGTGCTTTTATTATTGGATAAAGAGAAAAATAAAATCCTGCTCAGATCAAGAGAATTCTTCTCACTAAATTTGTTCTTTCAGTGTCTGATCTTTCCACACAAACACCTTCCTTCCATCTCCATTACCATGCCAAGGCTAAAGAGCTAGGTATCCCATTGTATTTTCTCCACTCTCCCCATCTTCTTATCAAAGGAGCAGCCAATCAATTAGTGGCTGTAGAACCTGTCACAAGTTTAACTCAGAATAATAACCATAATGATCGTTGATGTGGAAGTGGATACGCACCATTAAAGGCAAATAATAACTGTTAATGCTAGTGCTAATGGGCAAAAAAATGCATTCCCTTTTTATCTAGAGGAAGGAAAGCAGTTCAGAGCACTTGTGTAGAGTTCCTGTGCTCCCAACCTGGCTGCTGCTCACAGCTAATGACTGAAGCTTTGCTGTCAATTGCTATGCATCGCAGAACTGAAACTCTGTCCAAATTGTGTACTGCTTACGATAAATTGAGGTTAACAAGGTTCATTAAGCACTTGAGGGGCATTAACAAACATCTGACAGGTTATAACTGCCACATTTTCTTCATGAATTTGGTAAGAATTTCATATGAAAAGGCAGCATGTCTGTATGTGAGGTATCAGGTCCCAAACAGTAAAAGAAGCATCAGAATGCTGTGCTGATAACTACATAACAAGTGAGTTTTCTGTCAAAAAAAGATCAGATTTAAACAGTGTTTCTGGAAGCAATCAGGCTATCTATTTTTATCAAATGTCTCCGAGCAGGATCTCAGTTCTAACTGCCAAAATTTCCCTGATGCAAACATGGTAATGCATTTTATCAGCTGTTATAACTGAAACGACTCCTACCGTATTTGTGCTGGTATTTGAAAGCTCAGTGAATGTGCTGTAACCTTTTCAGAGCTATAGGCAATCCCACAGACTTATTAAGAACAACAAAGTTATACCTTTTAACAACAGTGTAGCAATTTTTGTCTTTAGTCTTGAGTCACACGGGGCAAAAAGAACATTTCCAATCTGGAACTCAGTGGTTCAGTGCAACCTATGCACTAATAAAATAGTCTAGATACAGTGATGATTTGGCATTGCTAAAGTATGCAGTTTCTACTGTAAGGGTGCTATATTTAAGAGAAATGTTCATATTGTTGGATTGTGTTTCACAAAAAATGTGTGGTACTGCACAGAAATGAATATTTTCCCTGTGTGTTCGGGGCAAATGACTTAACAGGAGGTGCAACTATAAGTTCAGTTAGAGTAGGAATGGAAGATGTGGAATGCAACATGAAACACTGAATATCATCCAGCACAGCTGACAGTTAAGCAAAGACGGATCATTTGAAGGAACTGAACATGATTTGATGAAGCGCAGAGTTTAAGTAATAAGATATCTTCAGGATTAAATGTGCAAATAGACTCGTGTACAGTGAAAGAAAGGGGACTTTCAAGTGTTTTAATTCTTTTACATTTAAAAAGATATTTTAATTTTGTGAGACAGTACCTCCAGTGTAGAAACAGGCCTACAAGCCCCACTTTGATCCATGACGTGGGTGGACACATTTATTTCACAAAGTATATGTGGTGTGATTTATTGATGAGTTAATAAGGGGCCTCCTTTATCAAGCACACCCTGTTGAAGCTACCACTTTTATTGATTTTTAAAAATGCCAAATGGTTGATTCTGTTCATCTGGACGTAGTGTTTTCAGTGGGAGAAACGTTTCGTCACTCATCCAAGTGACTTCTTCGGTCTCAGTTGACTGCAGGTTTCCAACCTTATAAACAGTACATTTGCACAATCTGATGCACAGAATCAATCCATCGAGCATGCATCAAGACATTTTGAAAATGGTTTTGATTTTCTTCGTTTGTTTTTCTTGTAGGACGTTAGGACCAAAGTCGCTAAAATGAAAGCCAGTACTAATCCTAAATGGACTGCAAATGACTAGTTAGATGTTTAGGGGTTAGACAGCGTATTTAGGTCTTATGAATGGTCCCTCTCCTTCATCAAAGAGACCCCAGGATGTTTATTCAGCAACTCTTGATTCTACATAGTATATTTTTTTATCAAGCCACTGTTTTCCAGCTTTCCAAAGAAAAATATAAGAGCCTCTACAGATAATAAAGACTATTGCACTTTAAACTCTACATTGTATAGACATAACCCAGTGTCAGCAGTTTCTTCTATGTTGTGTACTGATTGCTCTTTTCATTCTTGTCTGCCCTTGTCCTTGGCTGGCTGGCAACAGAGGACACGTGGCAGACCAGGTCAGCTTTCATGGGCTAGTGGCTGGAACTTGAACTTCTAACATTTGTTAGTAGCAGGAGAGCCCCTGAGGGAGGCTCATATCAAAGAAGGGCTCCTTTTACTCTTGAGGAGCGGATGAAGGGAGGTGGGGGGTGGGGTCACCTGTGGTGGCAAGCTGAGGTCTGGTCAATGTTATCTACAGCTGTGTAAATGATGACGTATTCATACAGAGACACATAGAGTGCAAAATGCTTCATGTCAATCAATACGGAAAATATGGGCTAGGTCAGAAATGCTGACATAGCACATTACCCCTGTCTTTTTTGCTGGTAACTCATCAGTCACACTGCAAATAAAAGAATTTCACTGTTGACAATGCATGCAGCACTGGGAGAAATGAAGAAACAGGCTTGAGAACTGTATTCCTACTGGATGTCCAAGATTAGTTTAAAGTCCCAGATTCTTATTTTACACTCACAAATTCATATTTCTGGACATAAAGTAAAAAAAAAAAAATGTAAAAACAGATCCATCATACTCACACATATATATAAATAAATATAAGACTACGTTTACACTACCCCGGATAAATTTGAAAACGGCGTTTTCGTCTAAAAATGCTCCGCGTTCACACTATCGTTTTCAATCGTTTCCGAAAACGCTTACGTTCCTGTACCGCGCATGCGTGAAACGTAAGACCATTCGACCTGCGTCATTTCCGTCTGCCGTTTATTTACTTATTTACTTTACATTCCCTCTTCTTTGAAGAAAAGCTATCTGGAGCATGTACAAACTGATATTAATCTTTAATAGGGCCGTCAAAATTGAGAGCAAACAAAACAACTGCTGTACAATGCCGTCCGCCATCTAGTTGAATTGGTCACATGACTGCATCCAAAAACCTCCATTTTTGCAGTCCACACTGCTATGCGAAAACAGCATTTTCCAAAATCTCCACTTTTGCTGGAGTTTTCAGAAAGATTCGTTTTCGGAGGCAAAATCTCTGTTTGTGTGTAAACGAAAGGCGCAAACGAAGGAAAAAGTATACGTTTTTAAGGGAAAAAGTATATATGTAAACGGGGCCTTAGTCTGAATATATTAAACGTATTGAATGAAAACAGAGGCTGTGTTTTAGATGTGTAACATTATAGAATGTGATGTCGTAACAAGAATTAGGACTGTAAATAAGTTAGCAAGGAAGTGCCGTTCCTAATTAATGAAGACAGAAATCTATGGAAAATGCATGTATTCTACTGAACCCTGTTACTACCCTCACATTTTCTCGAACTTTTTTCTAAGCCATTGGTATTTCTCGAGCTTGTTGCTATTGTTCGACATAGCTATGGCATCTTCCACTGCTTGTCCACCACTATCCCACTGCACAAAGTGATGTCGGAGTGATGTCATTTTTGGAAGTTTGGTCCACTGAAGGGGTTGTTTCGTAACGCCAGGCGACATCTTTTTTTCAACATATACTGAGCGTCTAGTTTTGTCATCCATGTATGGGCTAAAATACGGTTGTTGTGGATGTCTTTTCAATGTCAAACTTAGACTCATTTTAGACTTCATTTTTATACTGCTTCTGTAGGATCTGTAGTCACGTTTCCAGAGGGTGGAGGGCGTGTTTTTCATTACAGAGACAGTTATGTGTGAAGGAATGCAGAGTGATCAGTGGACATCTCCAAGACGGCAGCGGGCTCTTGACGCTAAAAAAAAAGTGAGCAGCTGCATGGTGGATTTTGAGCAGAAATGCCCCCAGTTTCTCACGGGCAAAATGTGCACCGTCGAGCAGATAGTCCAGTTCATACACACACACACACACACTCTCAGCCCTGCTGCCGATCACAACCACATTCATTTCCTCTTACAAACCTCTTCACAATAAAACAGGATACCTGTGAAAATGAACCATATATAATGCAAATGCTCTTTTAAACGTATTAAACACAGTGCACTCCTTTTTAAATTAATTTCCAAAGTTTTCTAAATACTTTGAAATCCATGTTAAAATGTAAAATAATAATGGTTAATGTTTTTTAATATTTCAACACATTTCAATAAATCACCGGTTTGCTTGTCTGTATCTGGTCAGTCGGTTTCTTTTGTAATACAGTGAACAAAAACATTGTGAAGTGGAAGTAAAAGCAAATGTAATGACTGCATAGGTGTGTTTATTTTACACACAGAGTTTCACATTATCACTTTAAGTAAGTAAATTCATATTTTGCACATAGAACTTTCCTTTTGTCATTATTGCCCTCGGGTCACTGCCTTCTGTGACATTAGCTTTCCACATGTTTTGGCCCTAGTAGTCTCTGTTTCCTTGTCATTTGTGACCATTATTCTTGTCAAACCCATAAAGTCACGGTGTAACACAATCCATCCCTCTGAGGCCTTGAGCAGCTTCCATTCCTTCTACACCACTATCACAATTCCACATCTGTTCTCATCTCCCTCATCATCATTTACATTTTCAAATCTGCATTTTTCATATAGATCCTACCTTACTCTAATTTTAATATCACTGTTATTTCCCATGACACCTTTTGTTTTATTATACATTATGAATTTCTCCCTCTCTCTCTCTGTCTGTTGCTCTCCTCAGTCTTACCCCTCCACCCCCTTTCCCTTTTCTTCTTGCAATCCCTTTGCTCACACCGCGCTTATGAGCTGAAATATTTTATCAGGTGGAACCCTCAGTCAAACTTATCATTTTAATCTTATTTCAATAAAAAAAATAATCTCTCTTCGTGGCTGTTTGACAGCAGCTAATGGTTTTTCGTTATCGTAAAGGAAACTTTGAGAACTGAGTTAGACTGCCAAAAAAATGCAAAATAACCTTCCTGTATATTCTTCCCAAGAAAATTCATAAATCATACACTAAGAGCACATAACATATGAAGAAAGAAGACAAAACCCTGCCAAGTAGATTCATGCTTACATTCTAATTTACAAATTCCTCATGTCTTTAAACCTCATCTGTATGGCTGGTTTGTAAGTCTGCATTTGTTCTCGGTCTCGATAACTAGTCACAGCGCCACTATGCTCAGTGCTATTGTAAATGCTAGTTTTAGTCCTTCATCAGCATGTTATGAAATCTCTCATTGTGAGTGCCATGTCATACATGGTATAAGAGATGAATGTAGCCATGCGGAAGTGCCTTAAACATGCTTTATTTTCAATGGTCAGCAAGGAGCAATAGCTGTGGTTTCATAAAGACTTCCATGGGACCCTTGGACCGAAACGCTTTCCTGATGAGTTCATGCATTCGCACATTTTGGTAATTCTGTTTTCCAGAAAGGAGGATTATTCAGGATATGTTCTTTGATTAATGACTTGTGATTGGCCACTTTCTTATCACATCTGTTTTTAAAACACTGGTATTAAAAACACTCATCTTGATGTTTCAGATTAGGACTTCACAAAGCAGTGAGTGATATCATGGTAGCTACATTATCTCCTAGACTGTCTAAGGATAGGGTCAAATATTGTAATTCCTTCCATCCATAGTAGCTGAAAATGAAAAGATAAACGAAATAAATAAAAATAAGTTCCATGCAAAACATCATTGTGACCTTGAGACAAAAGTCTGTGGTGGGAGATCTCACTCAGAACGCCATACATATTGCAGTAAAGAGCAGATTGTAATGTCTTGCATTTGGGATGTGTGATTATGAAAATAATATTAAAATTGAGATCACAATTATTTGTCATGACTATTCATTGACTTTAGTCACAACATTTTTTTTCATTGCACCATCATGTAACCTGAACACCATTTTCACATTTGTACAATCATATTAGTAATCACTAGAGTTTTGGTTTGGGTTTTTTTGTTGTTGTTTTTCTCTTACCTTCACAGATTAATTATGGTGCCGTTTGTGGTGTGTTAACAACACTGTACAGTCTCCGTTAGTTGTATGACAATATATCTCAAGTTTTCTTTCCTTTGGGTTACAGATTAAATTAAATGTAAGAATTTACAAAAATAGCTTATGAATCAATAAACAAACTTAGACCATTAAACTTAAGTGTACCAAAAATAAACAAAATATTCATATAAAGATATTAACAGGCATTTGTCCCTTCACACAGAATAAACATGTTCTTCGACCAGATCAAACGCAAAATGCACACAATGCTGTATGTTTCATACACAGTGTGGCAAGATAGTGCTCTATGCTAGCCACCAACAAAGCGCTTGGCTTAGCTAGCTGCTTATGGCTTATCCTAACAACACAGTTAACATAAATCATCTAAATATTCCTAGTATCCTCTTGGTACATTTGGAAACACGGTCAGTACAGCTCGACATACATATTTGTAAAGTTCAAAAGCAGAATTGCTCAATTATTACCTGAAAAGGGGATAAGTCAATGACGACGCTCAGACACGACGCTTCTCTTTCAGCAGCTTCATTGCGAATGAGGCATCGTGGTGAGCGCTCCCTCTTCCGGCAACGGCAGACATGACAAATCAATCATGATCAATAAATCACATGGATTATTCCCCAGGTTCCACAAGCACATCACAGATTGAATTTTAAACAGGTTGTAGTCCCATAGTTATACGGTTGAACAAAGTCATGAACTTTTTTAACTGTTTTAGCCTGTGTTACATTACATCTCTTTGATGGGACTTCTTTTA
>VVHJ01063664.1:3086-13366 GCA_015107715.1 Tylochromis polylepis | reverse complement strand
ACTTGCTGTGGCAGATGTAGGTTGATCAGGAATATAAACGGTGATGTAGCGGGTGGTAATGGTAAAGCCCGCAGCACTGTGGCTGACGCCGCTGTAGTCCCCCGGTGCTGTTTATTCCTCACAAGCGCCACAGGAATGCGTCAGCAACCATAACTCAGATCACTTCACAATGAGAACTACTAGGCGTGCTCCTCAGGGACCTCTCGCCTCCTCCTCCTACCTCTCCTCCTGACACTGCCACTCTTTGCTCCTGGTTCCTCAAAATCACTCAAAATCCCGTTTTAAAGTTTCTCTCACATCCAAAGACAAAAGCACACATCATCAGTTCATTCACACAAACATACACACAAACACACGTGTCCCAGACAATTTATCCCCCTCAGTCCTGGCAGGAGGAGAAGCAGGGTAGGAAAAAGAGATGCCAAAGTGCTTAGTAAAAAAAAATTTAAAAAAAATCAAATAAATAAAACAAGCAAGAAAAAAATAAAATAAAAATGCTGTTTCTAATGAAATGTCCAGGACACCAAAAAAAAGGAAAAAAGAAGGCGTCGCAGAATCCAGACTTTCTTTTCTTCTTTTCTCTCTTTGTTTCTCTTGTTTTGTCTGAGCTGGTTTGAAGTTACTTGAGTGTGTAACTGACCCCGCGAGCTCTCGTCTTTCTCCCCTCTCTTGTAGTGCGTCTGTCAGTGAGCTGAGCTCCCTGTCTGTCCTCTGTCCTTGCCTCTCAGTGTCTGAATGCTGGAGCGGTGCGTTGCCTCTCTTCTTTCCTCCCGTGTGTGGCTCCCTCTCCTTTGGCCCCCTCCCTCTTTCCGCTGCCTCTCCCTCTCTCTCTCCTATCTGTCTATCAGCGGTGCTCTGCCTAGTTATCTGGAGTTTCTCTGAGGTGACTGAATCTTGTCTTTCCTTTCACCTTATTTATCTGCTGTAGTTCCCCAGATGTCATCTCTTAGTGTAATTGGACGTCTATTAAAACCACTCGGCTTTGAAGGGCTGTGTGCATTTATGTGAGCGTGTGTGTCTCTACATGTGTTTGTGTGGGAGAGGGGAGCAGGGGGTGGGGTGTTCTGTCCCACCCTGTTTTCGCCTTCCCTCCCTCTCCCCCATTTCTCTTTCTCCTCCCCTTCCCAGACCACTAGTTGAGCGGAGCAGGTCAGAAAGAAGGAAAGAGAGCCCTTCATCTCTCCCTCTCACAGTTTTTTGGAGTGTCATCCATCTTTCTGATCTTACTTTCCTCTTGATTAGAGGCACTTTTTTTAATTTACCAAACCGTCTGAAATATTAAACGCTGGCCAAACTTCACTCCAGGGTTGCCTGAAAAGAGCCGTTGAATCTGTTTAACAATCAGCTGAAAATGATCAGTTCATTGATGTATTTCTGACTGACTTAAAGCCAAATAATGACATCCGTGTCTTCTTTTAAATCGTCTTAAAAACTTGTGATAAACAGCTAATTTTCCCCTATTCCCATCTTCTTTACTGGCACTTAAAAACTCTCCTCCCTCTATGACACATGACTTCCTGACAGTGTCACAGACTTTCTCTTTCTGATTTAAAAATGAAAAAAAAAAATAGTTATGAGATGAGTCAACGTTCCTCGGCTGTTTCACTAGCATGTAGCAGTTTCTCAACCTCAGTCACTTAAGCCCTTAATCTTCTGAACACCTCTCTGTGTTTAGGTAATCGCTGTACCTTACGTGTGTTGCTGAGTTTCACTTTTCAAAAATCTAGGTCTGCTGTCTGGCTTCAGCATTGTTTAATTTCCTATTCACATTGTCAGACAACAACCATATCTCCTCCTCTTCTTCTCTTCTTCTTAGTTTATCTAGTATTATTGCTGTAACAGCTCACGCCTGTCAATGGTATGCTGCAGACAGATTTGACTTTTAAACAATTCCATTTGGGGATGGATCAGTTGCACAGAAATAACCATGTAAAGATGACCTGTACACTTACAGTCAGCCAGTGTTTCCCTCTGCGGTGGTAACTCTAGCTGAGAATGGACAGATGTTGCGCGTTGCCAGCAATCTGTCGTTCATGTCAGCTTTACAGCCTCGTCTTTCCCGCTGAGGTCTCGACTTCGCAGATGGCGAAGATTGATTTGGTGAAGGCCAACCACTGTGCAGAATGTTATGATGAAATGACGATAATCATTGCATAAATTTAGTGCGTATTCGTAAGTAATAGGCAACAGAAAAAATCCTGCACGTGCACAGCATTGTTTTTAATTTTTTTCTTCTTACTTTATGGACTTGAGAAAGTAAGACTGCAACTAATTATTTTCATTCATGAGTTCGCGGGCGAATTATTTTCTCAAATTTTATTTCATCCATTAAATGGCAAACAACATTACTAGCTGTTTTCAAGCTCAGCGTAGCCGTCTTTACATTTGAACTCTAGAAAATGTTGGGACATTTCCTTGGGGATTAATAAAGTATTCTAATTCTGAAAATCAAATTGGGATATTGTTCACAGTTGGTCGTCTGTCCTGTTCTCGCTATTGGACATACTTTGGTGAAGATGTTGGTTAGGTGAAATGTGCAGTAAGAAGCATTACATGCACTAATGGTTGAAAACTTACAAACAAGCTGCTGACCCGCTGACTGAATACTAAAATAATCAATAGCTGCAGTCCTACAATACACATGATTCCCTTGCAACTAGCTGTCAGATGGTCACCAACTGGTCTCTAGGCCTGTGTGACTGAGGCCTACAAGGGAGCCTGCGGGGCCAGTTCTATCTAAAGTCTGATATTTGTGTTCTCATTTGCAGCTCCCCTGGGTAGAGTTGGAAAAAGTTCAGTTCAGCAGTGGATTGACTCGTTTTTCTGGCCAAGCAAAGTCCAAAACTGAAAAACAGTTTACTTTATTTAGATATAATAACACAATCGACCAACTGTTAAACTCCTTACTTGGACTTTTTGCACATGTACGCTGTTGGCATCGTTCAGCACCGCGGACAGCACTTGACAGTGTGCTATTCTGATATGTTAATACTTTAATTGAAGGATGTCACCTTTGAAATCACAGCAGTTATTGCTGCCGTTTAACCTTTTCCCGCTGATGGAGAAATTCACAAAGCACTAGACACTAGAAAGCGGAAGAGTCCCAGAAATATGGTTTTAATTGATTTGATGTAGCGTGCCAAGTTGTATAACTTGTCCTTTCATTCAGGGTCTATAAGTCTCTAATGGTGATACAGTTATAAGTTATAAACAACATATATATTGCCATTTTCCTGCAGTCAAGCATTATTAATGCAATGCAATTAAAAAAAATAACTGAATTCTGTTAAATCAGTAATACAACTCTAATTTTATCTAGTTTTAACAATAACACCATTAAAGTATTTTATGTCACTAATAATCTTTTTTCCTGGATGCCTTTTGTGAAGACACTGTGTACTTGTAATTGGCTTTAGGGGCAGCTGTGATCGCAAAGGACCTTACTGTATGCTGAGCATGCTCGCTGTGAGCCAAACTACTACAAAAATGATTTAATTTGGCCTTGTGTAACAAGTGTGGGGAAACTCTGAGTGGAAAAAATTAAGGAAAAGAGAAAATGCCATGAGATAGAGCAAGAGAGGGAGAAAAGGACAGAAAACATCTGGTCAGTGGCTCTGTGGCTTGATGTTGGGGTGTAGATTGACAACACACAATGCACACATTCCACACACACACGCACACACAGTATGTCTCTGATCCCTCTGTCATTGCACTGATGTTTTTTAAGCTGTGTAATCATTGCTCTATGGTAACGGTAAGCACAAAGCACTAATGAACTAATAATGAGTTACCGATCAGTTTCTGATCTCTTCATTGCCTTGCCCTGCAGTCTCCTTGTTTTGTGTAACCGTCCTAACAAGATTCAGATGTTGGAAGTCAGTTGTCCGTGAGGGGAAAAAAAAAGTTTCATCACACCAGAAAACAATTTTCTGGATTGAGTGAAGCACCACATATTGGATTTTTTTTCTTCTAAACTATTTAGGAAAGCTGCAGGGGTTTCCCTCTCTGGAAAGGACTGTCATTCAAATGTTGTTTACTCTACTTCAAGCAACATGTGATCCAAAGATTGTTTTCATTCAGCACAGTGAATTTGACAGCAAATATATATTTCCAAATACTGCACAATACATAGCCTGATCCCACTGAAAAAATAACTATTTGTCATTACCACAGTCGCAGTAAGTCTTGTGTATTTTAGTCATATTGTAAAAGCAGTGCTGTGCTAATGATGAAGTGTTTTAGATGTGGCAACATTTCTCAAAAATCTGTTTCTTCTCTTATAGGAAAGGAATTAGTTAGTTTCGTTGTCTCGTGGTTTTGGCTAAAATCCACATTGCAATCTGAGGCCAAACTTCAAAGTCCCGAAGAGCTGAAGTGCAGATCTGGGATCAGCACCCAAAGCTAGTGGCTGTAATTGTATTTATTCCCAAAGAGCCGTGTGGATGTTAGAACAGCTAATTTGAACAGCTTTGCAGACTCCCGCCAACATGAGCTGACACTGGTCCCCTCTGGCTCCGTTGGTCATGCCTTGGATAAGTCTTGATTGCTCATGCCTAGGAGGAGAAAGCCATTACGGACCAGAAGTTTGGCTCACTGATTCTAATTGTTTCATTGCGGTTGAGCTGATGGCTTTGAACTCATTATGGTCTTCAAACTAGCTCTGCAGAAATGACCCTGGCATTTAACTTTAATTACAAGAACATTAAAGCTGTTACAGATAAAAGGAGCTTTTGCGATAAGCTAACTTACAGATAAACTACGGTTGCGATCAAGCTGCGGAACAGATAATTCTCAGCGAATGCAAACCATCAGTGACAACTTTAATAATCCCAAGCACTTTGATTACAATCTGTTTCAAGCAATCGTTTGAAACGCGGGCTCGCCATTGTAAACAAATCAGTACAGAGTCCCCTTTAAAAGCAGTTTTATTGCCCCTCCCACTGAGCGAATTATTTTTGCCATTTAGTTGCAATGAAATGCAAACAAACATGGATCAGCAGGTTAACTGCAGCAATGAGAAAAACATGAGTAAACACTTATTTGTCAGCCAGTTTGAGAAGGTATGCCAGACTCCTGAGCAAAGACACACGATGTTCAGATCGCATAAACAAAGAAGTTCTGAGATGGTGACCTGGAACAATAAGGGTGTTTTATGCTTCACACACCACAGTATTTCCAGTGGTCTCTTGATGCTGATTTCAGGAGGAAAAGAGAAAAATGTCAGGTTTATAAGTACGAACAAGTGTTTCCTGAAGCTACAAAGAGCACATAAAGGCAGCACTGTCTTCGAGTAATAATTCCCTTCAGTTAACGACACACTTTAAAGTTCTGATGATCTGGTTTCTGTCATTGACTGGAATGTTTTATTGTTTAGAAATTAAATTATACAACATTGTATGAGCCACACACGAGGATTTTCTTGTGAAGGGAGAATTTTTGCCTTGGAGGCCTGATCCAGCTGACTATTGGATAAAGATATCACAAATTTTTCTCTAAGGGACTCTTGAAAGGGATTCTACAGTCTATTTCACACTCGACTGAAAAGCCTTCGAACAACCATTAACATCTGGCTTTTGTCTTCTTTATGAAAGAGTACAATGTGCAGTTAACTCTCAGTTCAAATGGCTATGCATTATTTATTATCTCCAGCTCCGATAGCAATGATAGAAACATGGACACGTGATGAGGCTGTCACCTACACTGGTAACTTCAGCGACTTTGTGATCTCAGCCAAAAATGTCACAAAACAGACAGAATAAGAAAGGAGAAAACAATTCACGGCTCCAAATGCCTAGAAACCTCTTGGTGGTGGGATGCACTACCATGAGGGTTAAGAATTTTTGAAAAAACTGATACTAATCAGACAAAAAGGGTAACAGCACTAAGCTGTGAGGCTCTAATAGCAGGATGAATGGGACTATGGTGGGATTCTGACACCTGCTCCAATCACATGGCAGTGGCTCAGTGCATTTAGGCATGTAGACGTGGTAGAAGAAAACATGCTGAAATTCAAACTGAGCATCAGAATTAGTGGTGTGTAGATCAATACTAATACTGAAAAATCGATCAATATTTCAGTAATTTGGGGTAAATTTGAAGTTTGTCATCAACAGTAACACGGTGGAAACTACTTCTTCTTCTGCCTGTCAAAGCCATATGCGAAATATGGCTTTAAAAATGCATCATGGCTCACGTGTACTCACTCACTCAGTTTACAATAATGGCTGATCGCAAACGGAGCCAAGGCGTGGTTTGTGACACATGTGTCAAGACCACAAACCTCGTCGAACACAAACAAAAGTAAATCATAACATAGAATTTGATGATGAGTTTATGATGAGGCAAACTGAAGGGGAGGAGAGGGACAGGGAAGGCCCTTTAGTGGTGCAGGCACTGTCCAGGTACAGAGCTGTTAGTGATGTGTAGCACTGTTGCTGAATTTTGAAAGGTGACTTATGTCTAGGCTTAGGTTTTTGTTTTGATGTTTCAATAATGGCTATTCTCTGCATCCTTAAAACTACAGAATCTAATTTGTTCAAATTTACATTAATAAATATGGTTACAAAATACGTAATGAAATAAATACATGCTACAATAAATACCTGTGTGAGCTAGGTATCATTAAAATATGCAGTAAAAAACAGCTATTATAGGCTTTAAAAATAAAAATACATATAAATATACAACTCAAAAATATTTCATACATATACAAATGTTTTCAGCCAGCTATTGATATTTTGTTAGCATTTCAGCCAGAGTTCCATATTGTGTGGCAACTACTCAATGTTTTCCTTCCTGTCTGCTTTAAATAGTGCTCAAACAGCTTCCAGAAAAGTATTACCAGCCAGTGACCTTCATGTTTGTGTGTGATGTTCTTTATAATAGAATGTGACACACCATAATAATTCTCGGTATTTTGGTAAAGCTAAGTTTTCCTATGTATTTCTGGCTTTCATCCACATATAAATGCTTTTGAAAAACTCTTCAGAAATGAGAGCCTTTAACTCCTTTTTTGACAAAAAAATTATTTTTGTATTTTTTTATATATTTTATTAACCACCTATTCAATTTTACCATTTATTTTTGTATAAAAAAAACCCCCAAACAAACAAACAAGCAAAATGAATAGTGTATGGCAGAAAATGTTGTTTTTTACTGGATTTTATAAAATTTTATATATTTTTTTGTTTTTAACAGTTTCTATTGTTTTTAGGCTTCCGATTGGCTAACATTTCTATCTGGCTCACCACCAGTTTTCACATCACTTGACCTCATTTTCAGCATTTTCATGTGGACAGAAAGTGGAAAATCCCTGTTTTGCAAAATGCCCATGTAGTGTGGACATTATAAAACACCTACATTATGAAAGTGACAACGTCTTCAGGTGGCAGACTTATGATTCGTTACCAGTGGATATAAACAACTGAGAAGTGATCTGATACAGGACTTATGTTCTTCATCCACAACTGTCCACTAACAGTAAAAAGGTGACATTTTATTTCTTAGGGGCATGCAGAAAAGTATGACTCAATATGAAGTCAGCTAATCATAGAGCTAATTATATATTTGAAGGAAAGTGATGCCATATTTTAGTTTTCAGACACCAAGCATCACATCTGTCAAACAGACATAGCCCTCTGACATCTGCCTTACAGATAATATCCATACACCAGCAGCACTGATGCTATAATGAGCCCTACAGTCAAAAAAACAGCGCTGACAAATATTAACTTCACAGAGCACGGAGCAAGTGTGCGCAGCAGGTGTTGGGTGTTCCTTCTCAATCGGAAGTATCTGTTGCTTCATTTGTGTGCTGGCTCGCTAATGTCAGTATAAACTTCATTATTTAGCATCGTCATTAATGTTTAATGAGGTTAATGTTTAATGAGCATGAAGAATTGCTGTCAGTGGAAATGAGTCAGTTGAACTTTAGATCGATGAAACTGGTCCTGGTTTGTTATGACAGAACCTTTACGAGTGAAGAAGCATTAACAGTTTAGGAAAAAGTGGACTCCGCATTGGACCGCTTTTAGGTTTTGAATGTGACGTCACAAAATCTCATCAGATACGTCTGCAGCCAGTTTCACACTTAATTTATCACGTATTGGTTAAATTATAAACTGTTATTCTGTATATCAGCTGGTGCCGGGTCTGGGATTAAGTTTACATTTTGAAATGTAAACCCAAAGTTTGAAATGCTGCCCAAAGCACTGCTGACAGCTTCTTCGTCTTGTTTTAGGAGCTGGGATGGCTTCCATATTTTAATAATGTTACCTACATGGAAGTAATTATTGTGTGGCCCACGCAGGAGACTGAAAGCAGTCTGAAAGCAGGAATGTTAAACACAACTGCCACTGGAATTGTAAATCTCATGATGCATTTGCTTTGGTAGTGATGCTCATTTCCATCACTTGACCGGCTGTTCACTTACTGGCAGCCAACTCAGTCGATGAAACGCACTCTGTGATATGACGCCTCATTTATAATTGTTGCACACGCACGAAAACACGGCTTGAAAGACGCGTGTGCCATTTCCGATGGAAAAGAGAAGAATTGTACAAACATACTTGATGGGGCCACATGCCCACCTTTGTGGAAACTTTAATCGATGTGAAGAGACAACACAGATCGTGAGGCAGTGAACACAAGGCTGATTTTTTTCCTAAAACATTTTTAAAAATTGTATTTCATTTTCAAGGAAGAATCCGTGCTGCTGGAACAGGGGAACTTGATTTTGATATTCAAAAAACTGGCACTGAAAGATAAAAACGGAAAAAGGAAACATTGGCATTGAAAAAAAATGGTTGATTTTTGATGAAATTAGTTAACTCTAACTGTTCTTTTACATTCACAGGTCTGTTTGTTTGTTTTTTACACTTACAGTTTCTTTTTACATTTTTGCTCATCAGTTTCCGTTCTGTGGCACTCTTTTGGCACGTGTGTGAGGAGCAGAGTGTTGTAAGTCTTGTGTGTAATTTTCATATAATTTGCATCCTCCATGCCTTTTACAGTTAGGTTTTTGTCTTTTAATGCCATTTTGGGGTTTTTTTTGTTTTTTGAAAGCATCATATGGCACTGTTCTGGCTCCATAGAGCACCAGATACCAGATGTTGGCTCATCGCCTAATCCTTCACCCCTGAAAATGCATCCTGGCACTGGACAATTAGTTCAATAGTTTGTAGAAGATAACTTTTGTAGGTGTCTCATAGAGACTGGGATTTATTATACAGGCAACCAAGAACACTGAGCTTCATAACATAGGATTTTAATGCAACAATAATCTTTTTGAAACCCAATCAATAAGCTGGTAGGAATGTAAGTACAGAAGTAATATGAGAGAAAATGCAAAGATAGTCAGCCTGCAGGGGATTTAAACTAAAAGTCGTCACTAGTTAGTTTAGAAGATCTTGGTCCATAGTCACATGGCAACATGTTCGAAGCACATCCATGATCTGAATCTGCTGTTCCACTACAGCCAAATGTGCTCTATTGGATTCAAATCTCTTGACTCTCAGGGTCATTTGAGTACTGTGAACTCATTGTCAAGTTCAAGCTTTACCCTGTTGGAAGCAGCCATCAGAAGATGGGTACACTCTGGTTAAAATAGGACGGACATAGCTGTGGCATTTAAACAATGCTCACTTGGACTAAGAGGCTTAAAGCATGCCAAGAATATATCCGCACACCATTACATTACCCCACACCATGCAGGATGGATCCAAGTTTTCACGCTGTTCATGCCAAATTCCAACCCAACCATCCAAATGTTGCAGCAGAAATTGAGACTCATCAGACCAGGCAACATTTTTTTAATCGTCTGTTGTCTGATTTTGGTGAGCCCATGTGAACTGTAGCCTCCTTTTTCTGTGTTTAGCTGACATGACTGGCATCCAATACAGTTCTGCAGCTGTAGGCCATCTGCTCCAAAGTTTACAGTGTTATGCATCCAGAGATGCTCTTCTACATACCTTGGATGTAAAGGGTTGTTGAGTTACTGCTGCTCAGCTCGATGCAGTCTGGCTGACCACTGACATCAACAAAATACTTTTACCCAGAGAACTGCCACTTACTTTATATTTTTACTTTTTTAGATCATTCTCTGTAACCCTTAGAGATATTAACCTGTTAACCCTCAAACCTACCTGTCTACTACAACCATGCCACATTCAAAGTACTTCAAACACTTTTCTTTCCCATTCTGATGCTCAGTTTGAACTTTAGCAAGTCAGTTTTTTTGTGGGTTTTTTTTTTTTTTGGGGGGGGGGGGGGGTGCCCGGCAA
>VVHJ01063663.1:14177-26940 GCA_015107715.1 Tylochromis polylepis | reverse complement strand
ATCTTGGAGGGTAAACTTGGTTTACCCTCAAGTCATGTCACCCAGCCAATACAGAACCCTGCAAACAGTTCACTTCACTGATTGGCCAAGACAGGCCCTACAGGACAGCGCTGGCAGTAGACGGCCATTGGCTGTTTATCCTGGCAGTGGCTGACAAAAGCAAAGGCAAACATGGTCAATGTAGTCTGACGTTTATGCTCTCCATTTCTCGAATCCAGAATTTTCCTTGTGTTTAAGAATGAATCCCATGTGTAAACATACTCACCATGTTAGTCCTGCTATGTAATGTAATATGAAATGCACTTAAGCTTTAATATTTAGCACGTTTAGATTTCAGTGAGAAATATCGTATATAAGAAACAAAAATTCAACCAATAAGTAATGCTGACATCAGGCACTGCAGTAAGAAGCTAGAACAGCAGGAGACTCAGGCAGAGGAGGGAGCAGCTGATTGGATTAATATGACTGGTGTTTTTTTTATTGATGTCAGTAAATTGCCTGCTTTTCTGTCTCATCTTCAGGCCACTCTGTGCAGTTTTTTCATATGATTACAACACCTGGGTCTTCTTAGAAGTGTATTTTTGTAACGATATCTGTGATGTTACAGCATACACACATCCTCATGTCAGCCTTTGCATCACTGAAGCAAGCTGCTGGTTGACTTTAGTTTAAGCAATTTTGTGTTACCTTTGCTTCTAGTAGTCCCTTCTGTGAAACTGTGGACATTTGTACACTGCCACAGAGGACTTTAAAAACAATCAGTCAATATGTCACTGAGGTGCAGATTGAATTGAATTGAATTCAAGGAGTTCATCAAATGTATCGCATTAACTGCTCAGAAATTAGGACCCCCCCCCCCCAAAAAAAATAAAAAAATAAAAAATAATAATAATTTGGACATTACCAAACACTGTTTCCTGCTTTGAGATGCTCTTCTAGGCGTTTACTGCAGCCACCTTCAGTTGTTGTTTCTTTGTGAGTCTTTCTGCATTCAGTTTTGTCATCATGCATGCTATGTTGGGTTGAGATCAGGTGAATGGCTTGACCATTGAAGAGTATCACATTTCTGTGCCTTAAGAAGCTCTTAGGTTGCTTTTGCAGTATGCTTTGGGTTATCATCCATTTGCACTGTCAGATCAGCTTTGCAGCATTTGGCTGAATCTGAGCAGAGAATATGGCCCTGTACACATCACAGTTCATTCTGGTACTTCTATCTAAATCTAGTGCCCTGGTTCCACTGCCAGCTATACATACCATAACATTGCCTCTGCCATTTTTCACAGACGATGTGGTATGTTTCAGGTCATGAGCTGTTTCTCTCCCTCTCCCTTTCTGTACTTTTCACTTCCCATCATGCTGGTAAAAGTTAATCTTGTTTTCACTTGTACAAAGATTTTTTTTCCAGAACTGTGCAGACTTTTTAAATGTTTTCAGACAAAGTCTAATCTGGTCTTAACAACCTTGCAGTAAACTTTCTTTATTTCCATCCATGAAGGCGTTTCTTGATTGTAGGCTTGATTGAAAGTGATATCCCCTCAAGAGCATTGACTTAGGTAAACTTTGCAAAGGAATTTTTGTTAACCAAGGAAAGAATTCTGCAATCATCCACTTTAGCTGTCTTCTGGGATCTTCCAGGTCCCTGTTCTGTCTGAACTGGCCAGTGCATGCCTTCTTTTTAACCATGTTTTAGATTGTAGATCTGACCACTTCCTAAAGTTTTTGCTATCTCTCTGATTGGTTTATTTTGGTTTTTCAGCCTAATGATGGCCTCCTTTACTTGCAGTGATGTCTCTTTAGACCTCATAGGGAGGGTTCCAGTTAAAGACCACCAGACTAAAGTTCAGCACTTGGAATCAACTTCAGGTCTTTCATCTGCTTAGTTTATCATGGCGCATTACAAGGGAACAGTTTGTCAGTAAATTGTCCAGTTACTTATGAACCACTGGTAATGGGAGACTATGTATAAAAATGGCTATAAGTCCTAGAAGTGTATGAAATACTTTTGTAAAACCCCTTGATATAAATCTGAAAGTCTGCATTTCAATCACTGTGGTGAAGAAAGTTTTAATGTCCAAAAATGTATACACGTAACTCTGTACATGATCATAATGTGTTATGATGGTTGTAGCCTAAGGGTCTGAAAGTAAAGTCAATGCAGGACTGCCTTAAACTTAAACTGGTTTAAAAAACAAAACAAAAGAAGTTATTTTGAAGTCTGTGAGGAAAATTAACAGAGTTCTCTGCTTTTTTATGACCCCAGTAAACATTTCTAATCTAATGTAATACAGCATGAGCATCATTTTATAAATTATGGTCTGATTTACACTTAGTGATAAAGCAAGGTGTTCTTTAGGTTGGTGTTGTGTAGTTTCGGATTCACCATCATATAAGGATGCACTGTCCCTTGTTATCCCTGTCTTGCCCCATTCTTCACCTTATGCTGTATTTTTTTTTTAAGTCCAAAATATCTAAAAAACTGTTCTTCAATAGACTTTCCATGGTCTTTTATTTAATATACAGTCAGTCACTTTTCAATAAATTGCAAATTGTGCATTTTTAAACTGATTTCAAGTTTTTAAAAAAAATCTGAATAAGAAAAGAACACAAACTCCGTTCATAGACTTTGCTCTTTAACTTAAGTTCTTAACCACTTGACCTCTTCTTTTTATGCCTGTTTAAAATTTATCCGAACAGGCACAATTTGTCTCAATTCCCTTGGATTCTCCCCCGGGCGTCACAGGGCAGCTGAAAAGTACTTTATCATAGGCCCCAGCAGTGCTAGCTTTGCAGAGAGAGGTGTGCGTAGGGGTGAAAGCAAATGAGTGTGCAACCACGAGCCTTTTCAACAGTGATGTATAATATTCCAGTCTGCCCTCTTCATAAATAAGCCGATTGCTTCAGAGGGCAAATGGGACAAGTAGGTCTTGGGGGATTAAAGCGCAGATTTCAATTTTAGATTGAAATTTTAGATTATTGTGCTGTAATTTATTGTCCGCTCTCTGTGCAGAAGTGAAAAAGGAGTATCATGTAATGTGAGGCTGTAGTTTTATATTTATGAAATGTCCTGATTATTTGCATGCATGACATTTAAATGAGAACATCTATATATCTTTTATCTGTACCTCGTGTGTTTGAAGCTGCAGCCAGGAGATGGTTAGCTCCGGTCTGTAACAAAGTCCACCAAGTAGACCTGCTGATTTTAATTGGCCAGTCTCAGTGAGCTGCTAACACAGAGCGAGGCAGTTATTTTACATCCGAAGTGCTGCAATCACACAGTGGTACGACATAAATGAAAATCAGAATTTTAATATAACATAATACAAAAGCTAGCTTTGTATTTTATTATATTAGCTTGATGCAAGATGTTTATATTAATAAATATCACTCCATCCACTCTCATGACTCAGTTTAAAAGTTAAACTCTAAGAAAACATTTAAATAATATCACAGGCTTCCAAGGGCACTGACATCTGTATCTTGTTTGCTTATGATATAACAGGTGAGTTAGTGAAGTAGAAAAATGCTGGCAAGGCCATTTTAAGCTGAATAGCCTCTGGTTAAAGAGTTTGCTGGACAGGTTCGAGTGTGGTGAGAAAATTCACATGAACCAAGTCTCCACCACAGAGTTTTGTGAAATGTCAAACTGTTGTTATAAGCTGTCACTAAAGTCCTCTCGCTGCTGATGTCATCCCAGTTTGTGGCTCCCCTGCCAGAGGACGATGCTCGATGTTCACCTCAGCAGTCTGTACTTTGCTGTCTCATGTTGTCCTTAAACAAATGACACAGCAAAACTACAGCAAAGTGTCATCACTCATAATGTCTGGACACCGAAGGAAACAGCAGGCCATGTGGACCAAGGTCAGAGGTCAAGTGGAAATGTTACCTAATATCCGCATGCAGCAGAAGCGTGAGAGTTCTAGTCCACCACAGTCCATTTCTGACATACATCGGACGCTCCCTGGGGGCGGGTGCTAACACCTGTGCTTATACTGTACAGTGTGAGGATCAGCTGCCAAATTCCTGAGTGAGAGCCTGTCTAAAGAATGACATTCACTTCAGCCATGTCAAATCTTCAGTAATCTGCCACAGTTAAGCATGGACACGCATTATGCAGACATTTTCCCCACAGCAGCACTGCGTCCTCAGTTTTGCCAGTAAAAGAGGTCGTTAGTTGGCATAAAAGATTAAAAGAAATTGTATTCACTATAAGAATGTCATGGATACTGAATTTTTCATTCTGAACTCTGACTATCTGATTGCAGGCAGATTGCATCTCACTTATTGCTAATACATGAGTAACTGAGGTCTGTGAATGAATTTATGTCAAACACCGCACTTTTTATCATTCTAGATTTTACTCCTCCACCACCTCTGACTTATTTTATGTCAGCTGCCCTCTCATTTTCTTTTTTCTTTTTTTTTAACCCTCTTCAGTGGCCATTCTGCTTTTCTGGACCACCTGTTCCTCTGTCGGCCATCACACACACAAATACACTTTCCCTGCTGTGTCAACCCCTAATCTCCTCTAGAGGATCCATCTGCCCACAATCTTTAGCCATGCAGTACCTCACCTCTTATTTGCAAAAGTGTGTGTCTGTGTGTGTGTGGACACAACTCATATGACTGCCAGTGAGTGGGCACACATGCATGCAGTGGTGGGAGGGATAATGAACGGATATTTTGCTCCTTTATCTTCCTACTTGTCCACCTACAGCAACAGAGGGATTGTGTGTGTGTGTGTGTGTGTGTGTGTGTATGGGCACGACTCAGTGTAGCTTAAAAGTAGCTTCTGTTTCCGTCTCCAGGGGTGGGTGGTGGTGGGTGTAAAACAAAAAGTGCTCTGAGCTGCAGAGAAAATGACGACCACAGTGTGAGACAGAATAGAAGAAGGAAGAGAAATTACCCTGCGGCACAACCTCTAACTGTACTGCTTCCCTCTCAAGACTGCATTAACTCTGCAGTATTCTGGGTGTCAGGAGAGGTTTTGACCTTGACGTGCAGTTACGCTCAGTGTATCTGTGACACATGCAGTTGCACAGTCACAAATTTACCATACTGTAAGCATCATGCAGACTGATTTTAATTGCCCTGTTTTATTTAGCTGATTGCACAGTGTGCGCATCTAAAAGCACTGCAGTTGAACATGTAGCTAAAACCTGTTCTGTTTTGTTAAACTACTACTAAACTTACGCTGAGCTAATGAAGTTTCTGGAAATGGCACCTTTGGCAGGATGAATATTGATGAACTGAAATCCAGCTTGCCTTTCAAAAGCATCTCGTATCTTTTACTGTAATAAATGTAATAAATCATTACTCAAATACAATACAGTTCTGAAGTACTTCTCCTGGATTTGGATGAGTTCAGTTGATGCAAGATATAAACAATGTTCAACCAGGGCCACTGCATTCAAAAGACTGCTGCTATTTCCATCTGCCATTTATAGTTGGCCTGTAGTTGTGTATATCTGGAAAGTGGCAGCAAGACCCATACAGAACAGAAAAGGTATTTAATACTCAGGCATAGTGTGAAAAAAGGTGGGTTGCATAGTGGCTTGCAGTGGCACAGGCTAAAGCAGATTAAATAGTGTGTGTTTGATAATTTAATGTGTGGAAAGGTAGCGGTCGAGCCATCAGCAGATGTTTTCTGGTGTTCAGATGTCAGCAGATCAAACAATGTCAAGGATTGTGGCTTAACTTCGTGGCTTGCTTGAAGTAATGCTATGCTGAATGTTTGCACTACTATACATATCATATTAATAGAGTTACAATAACAAAAAAATACTGTGTGCAATGCACCGTGGGTTTAACATATCAAAGGACAAGTGTTTATGTTTCTGGAGCGTTCATAACACATTTTCTTCATCAGCAGATTCAGTTTGCTCAGTCACATTGGCAATCAGTTTAAAATTTCTATTTTTTCAGAACAGTCGACCAAACAATCTCAACTTAAGGCTCACTTACTTGTTTGTCTTGGACTTTAATGTATTCTTTATAAAGATTAAGAACATCTTTCCAATTCATCTTTAATACTTAATGTAAATAAGTGTACACTGGGTCACTTATATCAATACTTCAATGAGGATTTAGGCCTGAAAAATTTAATATCCGCATTTTTCTTCACTCCTTAATATTTACTCTTCTGTCTCCAGATTACCTGCCTGCAGGACTTTTTCGGGGATGATGATGTCTTCATAGCATGCGGACCAGAGAAGTTTCGCTATGCCCAAGATGACTTTGTGCTGGATCACAGTGGTAAGGCTTCCACAGCCTTTACAACTGGTAGGCCTGAGTAACACTAACCAAACATATGTTTGTGTGTGTGTGTGTGTGTTTATTAGCATGACATTCTTAATCCATTAATTATTTTCCTGCAGCTGCTTAAAACACTCCTTCCCTTTGAAAAGTTGACATCAAGTTATGCTGTGTGTTTTCCCGTGCAATGCCATACTTAATTTATTCTTGATTGGAATTTTGAACATGGAAAACATATCAAATGATCAATTGAGAAAATGTATCATTTTAAGAAATGACATGCCAAATGTTTTCACCTGGTGAAAGATCTGGACTGCAGGGAGGCTACTTCAGCACCTGAACTCCTCTAATTTGAAGCTATGGTGTTGTAATTAAATTAGCATGCGTTTTAGCATTATCTTGCTTAAGTATGCAAGGCCTTCCCTGAAAAAGACATCATCTGGATGGGATCATTTGTTCATCTAAAACCTGTATATGCATTTCAGCATGTTCAAGATACTAATTCCACAGGCTGTTAGTCAGGCTTTTGAACTGAGTCCTGATAACAAGCCCGATGAGCTCGCTCGCCTTTAAGCCAGAGGATGCAACATCCATGTTTTCGAAAAAGAATTTCAAATTTCAATTCACTGAAAAGTTTTCCACTTTGTCAAAGTCCATTTTAAATGAGCTTTGGCCCAGAGAAGACTCCTGCAGTTCTGAATCATGTTCACATATTGCTTCTTCTTTGTATGATAGAGCTTTAACTGCATTTGTGGGATGGCACAGTGAACTGTTTTCCAAGAAAATGATTTCAGCAATTCAAGTGTTGCTGATGCCATGCAGTGATTTCCATTTTTTTGAAATGCAGTTGCACCTGAAGGCCTGAAGGTCACAAGCGTCCAAAATTAATTTTTGGCCTTGTCTTTTGCACACAGAGATTTCTCTAGAGTATCTGAACATTTTGATGATATAGTGATGTACTGTAGACGATGACATTAAAAGTCTTCACAATTTTACACTGAGGAACATCTGCCCATCTATACTTCAGAGAAACTCTGCCTCGCTAAGCTGCTCTTTTAGTTGGAAACCGTTCCTCCATCTTTCTTTTTATTGTAGTACAAATTTTGGTATGTTTTCTATGTTCTGTTGTGAATAAAATATTGGGTTCAGAGATTTGCGAATCATCACGTTCTGTTTTTTTATTTACGTGTTATACAGCATCGCAGCTTTTGTGGAACTAGGTTTGTGGACATATAATGAACTGCCCAGCATCTACAGAAAGTGGTGTTGCATATTTTTACACACACATCCTTTTTGTCAAAAAGGGAAAGAGGCTGCATTCTTATTTTTTATTTTATTTTATTTTATTTTTGAATGGCATGTCATCTCCATGTGTTTGTAAAAATCCTACTTTGTTAATGTTCCGTACTGTATGTGTACATAAATTGTGCACGTCTTGCGTACTTCTTCATTTTATTATGCAGAAAGCAGACTGAAAGCTTTAGAGGACACTTATAGGCTATGACCTGTATAACCAGCATATGCATTCACTGTCATAGCTGCACATAACTTCAGCCAAGACTGAACAACCTCGTGGGAAGAAGAGGAAGTTTAATTTAGTTGCAGTCCAAAGTACTGACATCCTGTTTGATATTTGTGTTGTTTGGTCAGGTTGGCTAACCACAGGGAGGCATATCCTGACACACTACATGTTAACTGATGGTGGTTTGCCCATATGCAGTTATAGTTTGGAGCTTTTGTCCCACTTAGACTGCTGTGCTCCACTTGTAAGAATTAGGTCTTTGAAGGTACATAAAAAGGCACACTGCACTCTGCTGAGAGTAGAGAAGAGAGGTCCAGGACACACCCTATGACGGAGGCGAGGAAAGTGGGTAATCGGATGTAAGCAGGTTAGCTTTTAAGTCATGAAGCACAAATCAGTTTAGAAACTGTATTTGTTGGTCCTGGAAAAAGATTGTGTTTAATATTTTATTTCATAGCTAGAACTGCTTTATTCATCCAGGTTCTGTATCTGCTGATATACATTATGGGTGGGGGAAAATATATATATATACAGCATAGTGGACCCCATTCAACTGCAGACTGACTCCATCTTATGACAACATCTATGGCAGGTTTTAGTGACGGTGTCAGTATGCTTGACAGTCTCATTTTGCAACAAAAAAGAACAACAAAAAATGAAGTGTGATAGCTTTATCTTATTGGATAAAACTGACAGTGACAAAGATTAAGGACATAATTTGCAGTTGAAAAAAAAAGTGAAAAGCGTATTGCCAGTAAAGGATTGTGATATGTAGCATGTGCAGTTACATAGTACTAGACCTCCACTTCACCACACAACCCTGACTAGTCTTAAAACGAAGTACCTTTTCTTTTTTACAACATGCTGTTACAAAAAACTTCTGCACAGCAACTCCACAAAGAGAAATGTGACATCCAGCAATGAAATGCAATAAAAACCTATTTTCATGCACTCTGGATGATTTGAATGTATGTGTTGGACTGCAATAGAAATACAGTGTACAAAATGATTATCTATTCTTGTAGTCAGTTATGAAAGGCCTGTGTGTAGTACCGTACTGATATGCACAAATCTGTAATCCTGTGCAGTTTTTCATGAACAAACAAGTTCTGTCCTGCTCCATAGACTCTAGGTAGTATTCTACGTGACATAAACCAAAGGATTAATGTAGGAAGCTGAACGCTGTAAAGTCAGTCAAGTAATCTTTTTTGTTATACGTGGTAATAGTAGTGCATTTTGCAAAGAAACCCATTAGTGATATGAATGCAGTGGTGACTTTAACTGTGTTGTTTTCCCAGAATGCAGAGTGCTAAAGTCGTCATACAGCCGCTGTGCTACTCCAAACCGGACGGCTAAAAGCCCTGGAGTTTCACGGCGCAGCAAGTCTCCCGGTGCAGGTAGGAGGCACGTGTTGCACAATCATTTTAAAAATAATAGTCTAAAAAAATGTGTAGTGACTCTCACCTCATAAGTCTACAATCCAGGCAAAGTCAATTCTTGCAAGTTATTACAGCATATAGTATGTATGAAAATATTTTCACACGTGAAACCAACATAAGACTGTAAGTGGATTTAAGATCTACAGGTTAGGTAATGATTAATCAGCTGCTTAAATGTAAACTGTCCATAGTTTCTGAGCAGTTTGTTCGCTGTGTTGCGAGATGTTACATTAAGCAAAATTTAGAGAAAATCTCACTAGACTGAAGGAAATCTGTGCATGTGTTCATTCACCTGAATGCTCTGCATTGTATTTTTTATGTTAATGTAGCAAGGCGACCTGCCCACTTCTCCGCCACACAGTCCCCAGTCAAGTCCCCAGGTAAGGCTTAAAATGTTGTGCTGTGAAATCTTTGCTCACGTCTATGGTTATAAAATGCTTTTTGGTAGTTTGACATTTTTTATAGAACTACCAGTGACCCCAAATCTGCTGTCCTGGTGTTGTCAGGGGTGATCTTTATATTTGTACAATAGTATTTAACTTTTAAACCATTCTGATAACCATTTGTAACTTTAACCGCAAAAGTGAAATGTCAAAGAGTAAAACACCTGATCTAGAATCTTACCTACCGAGTAGAAATTTATTAGAGAAAACTAAACTTGAATCCCCCATAAATGATTCAGGATTATCCTCAGTGACGTCTCATGAACCTGCCACTGTTGCTGCTCACAACCTCTTCATGTTTCATTACTCTGTTAGCATCAAGTTTTCTTTGGTTTAATTTGGAGAAGAAAAAAAAAGACCGTAACTAAGGATTAAAGTGGGTTTTTGCAGGTGAATAAACCCCAAGATCTGCTGTGGTACTGTAGGAAGCATATCAGCTACCCAAAAATAAATGAATAAAACTGAAAATTCAAACTAGGAAGCAGACAAAACATTTTTCTAACCAGAACATACTTTACTATTAGCTAGCTACTAATAGCTACTTTAGCTTACTAAAACTAAGTCTATGAAATAAAGCAAAGTTTTCTGATTATTCATTCTTCCATTAATTTGTCCTCTAGTGTTAATTGAACATCAAAGCCAAAAATAGGAACTCTGGTTTCTGGTTCTTTCCACTTATAGCACTGATGGCTGCTTCCTCTGTAGCTCCTCGGACCTTTGGAGCTTCACATCTCTGAAAAGTTTTCAGTATATTTAAACCAGAGACATTTCCGTACTTTGACCCTCTTTCTCTCCCTTGCTCTTGCGAGGCCATTGAGATGCTATGAACTGTACCCAACTATCTGTTAGAGAGCCAGCTGCTGCAGAATGATTTAAAGCCATGAATTGATAGCACCGTGTATGCACAGAAGGCTAAACATGAGTAGCACAGAGGCATTATTTTGCTCCTCTTGACTGCTGGAAATAAACAACTGAAGAATGCATCTGAAGAGAAACGGTTCTCATCTATGATAATTCAATTAAAATCTAACTGAATAGCTGCTCACTGTACATCAGATGCCTCTTGATCCATAGCAGATGGGATGCTCAGAAAATAACTTTAACAATGTTGTAATCTACAAGCTAATGCCATGTTGTGTAAACTGCTTTCTCAGGTATTGATTTTGAAGTACCTTTAGGAATAAACGCTTTGAGTTTATAATTAAATTGAAAAGTTAAAGTCTGAAATGTGAGTGCAAAGATGCAGCCTGTAGGCAGTGTGAAATGATTTTCCTCAGCTCGGCTGGGTTTATGCAGATGAATGACTGTGAGTTAAAGTTTGACGCATTATGGCTCTGTATTTGTGCCAGCAGCTGAGAGAGAGCGAAGCAGAAATAGACTGTTCTTGAGAGAATGAATCACTCAAACAATAGAGGATTTCGTCCCTGCTGTGTGCTCTTGTTTTAAAGAGTGATAAAGTATATGCGAACATGTGAAATCTAATGATAATGTGAAGGTAAATTTACAAAAACCTGACTTTAGTGATCGATCAGTACATTTTTTTTTTTAAATGTATTGTGTCTACATAAACCAAAGCGAACAGTAATAGGGGCGTCAACCTAGACTGCAATGTGCAATTCCGCAATCATTCAGCATCGTTACCTGTAGCGAGAGTGCTTTTACTTATTTTTGTTTGATTTGTGCTCATGTAGAGGTTAGAGTGAAAGAATAATGTTATTTTTGCAGGTACTAAAAGTGTAGAGGAGTCTCAGAATGACCACACACCTCCCCCTCATGGGGAGAATCTGCAACCTGCTAAAAATGAACTTGTGAATTTGTGAGTGAGTCACAGGGAGGGCTGTTTGATAATTCACTTTACTACCAAGTACATAGTATTCTAGTGTTATACAGTTTGCGTTGGATAACCACAGGTTATCTGTTAGTACTAGTATAACTGGCAGTTTTAACACATCTCAAATGTGTATATATAGTATTGCTGCACACATGTTTATTAAATCACTGCAAAGCTGTGCATTACTACTAAACTACAACTACTACACTCTGAATCATGAACTCATAATCCGACTGACTCTTCCCTTGTTTTTCTTCTCTCTGCACAGTAAATGGTATTTCAACCCACAAGTCCACCAAGTCCTCTACTCCATCCCCTACCAGCCCTCGAGCCACCCCCAGTTTTAAGGTAAGACTGTGTATCAAATGCATTTTATACAGTAACAAGACACCCACAGCTTGCTGCTGCACCGGAGCCCACAAAATCTCAGCGATTCTCTTTACACACTCTGTATATATGCATGGGCTCACACTGACAGTCACTCGAGAGACACACAAAAAAATTTCCTAAACACTGACAGACTTTGTTAAAGTTTAGTTCATAATTCTGCAGAACTTCAGGGCATATTTGTATGTTGTCACTGACTCTTTTGCTTTGTCTTAGTTGGGACCAAACAAGCGCCTTTTGTAGGACCACTGTAAAACTATCTAGATAAGATATAGATAAGCACAAAGTCAAAGGTGCTTTAACCTCCTAGGACCTGGCGTCCACATATGTGGACATCACATTTTGGGTTGTCTAGACCCCAATACTAAATTTTGCTCTACAAGGGCCTGATGTCCACTTACGAGGACATTATACTGCCACTGTTCTATCGAAATTTAAAACGAATGTCCTCATATGTGGGTATTATTTTTCTCAGACACTACATCAGGTAGAAAGATGATTCTTTTTTTTTTTTTTTTACAGTCATCAGGTCCCAATCAGCCCAAATAGCAAAGAGAAATTAAAAATGCATGCCTTGAAAGAGTTCGGGTCTTAGGAGGTTAACTTGATTTTAAAATCATCAGATGAACTACGTTTTCTAATAGAAAAACACAGAATCTGTTTTTTAAAAATTCAATACAAGATGATTATGTTCCAGCCATTGTTGGACATCATTCAAATGTGCTGTTAGAGTTTCTGATGCTTCACCAGGTGACTTAGCTGGTACATATATAACTGCATCATCTGCATAAAGCTGGCAGCTAGCAGGCAGGTCATTAATAAACAAACTAAACAGCAATGGGCCAAGGACAGATCATTGGGGGGGGGGGGGGGGGGGAGCCCCATTTTT
>VVHJ01063662.1:57323-68583 GCA_015107715.1 Tylochromis polylepis | reverse complement strand
CCCCTCCCGGATGGCTGAACTTCTCACCCTATCTCTAAGGGAGACGCCAGCCACCCTTCGGAGGAAGCCCATTTCTGCCGCTTGTATCCGCGATCTCGTTCTTTCGGTCACTACCCACAGCTCGTGACCATAGGTGAGGGCGGGGACGTAGATCGACCGGTAAATCGAGAGCTTCGCTTTTACACTCAGCTCTCGCTTCACCACAACAGACCGGTACAGTGTCTGCATCACTGCAGCCGCAGCACCAATCCGTCTGTCGATCTCCTGCTCCCTTCTCCCCTCACTCGTGAACAAGACCCCGAGATACTTAAACTCCTCCACTTGGGGCAAGGACTCGTCCCTGACCCGGAGTGGGCACTCCAGCGCCCTCCCCTTCACTGTACCACATGCTAAGTCAATGTTGAGAAATGTATTTTATGCTTCACTGGTCAAGAATTATTTTTTACAGATTTGGATTAGTAGGACATAGTGTGATACTGTGTAAAGGATTATAGAAAAAAATGAAATAAAACATTTCATAATTTCATAATTCGAGTACATTTAAATGTCCAATGTTGGTCTAAACTGTTGCCAATAATTTAAAATTGACAGGTCAACATCAAAGTGTTAGATGTAGATGAGCCACCGATCTTCTCTGAGGACATCTACAACTTTAATGTGAAGGAAGAAATGCATGTGAACAACATAGGAATCATCAAAGCCAGAGATCCTGACAGAGCCAACAAGACCATACAGTATGCTGCACACATTCCCCCAAATAAGTAATAGTGTTACTAATCCTGTAAAGTGTTTGTAAGACTGATCTTGTTCTCTCTGTTTAGGTTCTCCATCATGCAGCCGGACTGTCCTATCGGTATCAACCCACTCACAGGTCAATTGTACACTTTGAGAAATCTGGACAGAGAGGATAAGCCCACACACATGTTTCAAGTTAAGGCGCAAGAGGAGCCAAGTGGTATGTCACACACTCTCATAAGAGCTGTACGGGGTTTATTAATTCTGTTTCCTATAAACAATACATCCTCACATGAAAAATCGAAACCATGTGTTTTACAACAACAGCAATGTGCATACAGGGAGGGAGTTAAAGTACAAAGGCCAAAAAAGACAGCTTGTTCTCTTGGCTGAACATCTCTTGTAGATTTATTGAAGGATGGGAGTGTAACACATTAACAGGGATTTTTACAGATTTAACACATCACCATAACACCTGGTCGACCCATATGAGAAGGAGAGAGTAAGCAGGAAAATCACATTAGAGTGTCTCTTTGTTCACTTCCAGCTTCCAAACCAAACTCTATATTTGTAGATCAGCAATGAATGAAATCCAGAGATCTATTTTAGTGGCTTGTCACAGCGTTTAAGGAAGACAATGGTCCCCTGAGCTTGACAAGGTCCTCGATATACAGTACATGTTCTGTACTAAAGATAGATGCAAAATCTTAGTACAAGAGACAAAAAAGAGACTCACATATTTATCAAAAGATTAATATTCAAAAAGAACATCAGTGATATAAAATAAACGTAAAAGATGATTTAATGTGACAAAAATAGCTGTCCAACAAACAGCTCACAAATAGAAATCCTTTCAGTTACTTGACCTTTAATCTGTTCCTTCAGTGACAGAGATATACACACCTAATCTCCAGCATAGTTAATCACTGTTACATTGGTGCATCAAGGTAAATGACAACTAAATCCTTAGTTTAAGAACGTTTGTATTTAATTTCCATATGGCTTCAGTATTTGGTGATAAATGACACAAACTGAGAAAAGTGTTGCGGAAACAAAAAGTGCAGTTGTTTCCACATTTGCATCTCTTCCGCGAATACTGAATGAGACAAAATTGTACTATCACAGCTGAATGCCCTCTTGAATCTCTGTTTGCAGCTCTTGTGCATTTATTTTGACTATTTTCATTGTTAGACGTGTCATTAATCTGATGTTTTCTTTCCTCTGTAGGTTTGGAGTCAGTTGTAAAAGTTAACATTAATGTTCAGGACGTGAATGACAATGAACCCGAACTCAGAGCTGACGACATCTATATATGTGAGAATGACGAGTCCAATACGGTAAGAGGTGACAGTTTTTATATCTATACTATTTATGGATTTTTTTTAATGCATTTTTTTTTTATTTATATAGTACCAAATCACACAAAAAACATTCGCCTCAAGTCGCTTTATACTATAAGGTAAAGACTCTACATATTCAGGAGAAAACCCCAACAATCAAACTATCCGCTATAAGCGAGCACTTTGAAACTGTGGGAAGGAAAAACTCCCTTTTAACAGGAAGAAATCTCCTGCTGACCCAGGTTTGGGGAAGGGCAGCCATCTGCTGTGTCAGGTTAGGAGAAAACATGAGGAGAAGCTTGTTTCTTATTATTAAAGGGTGCATCTTAATGGAAACTAAACTCCAGCACATCATGCTGATGTGTTGTTGATGTGTCTTCTGAATTAAAACTCACGTGAAGCTAAGCATGTGATGAGCTGGGATAATGAATGTGTTTTACACAGACACCTGAACGCATATTTAAGTGTCCGTCTCTTCAATAAAAGGGAGCTGTAGATGTAAGGCTGTAGATGACTCCATGATTCACATGCACGCCTGCATTCATGTCAAGAATACTAGATACTAGTAAATCAGTGCATATATAATTTATATATATGGGCTGCACTGACTGCAGTGAATGTAATACAGAAACATTTTCATTTTTTTTGGTCTTTCCTCAGATAATTGGAACCTTGAGTGCCACAGATATAGATGATCAGCCAGCTGCCTTCACTTTCAGTCTGGCGAGTGAGAATTCCAACTTCTCCATCAGAAACTATGGCAGTAAGTCCTTCTGTGTACTGAACATTTATTTACTTTTCTTTTCTTGCGTGTTGTTTTAAATGGTGCTCTGAGCAAACACTAGCCTTGGCACTTGTTGCTATGCAACAACTGGAACTCTATTTGAAGGCCAGTGCTCTGTTTCTGAAACTTAAAATCATTTTAATTTCCCAAAGCATCCTTTGGTTCTTTGAGCCAGACGGGAGAGTTTGAGAGCCTGTCTGGGACCATAAGTGCTATCTAAAATGCACAACAGCAAAGAATGGAAATAATGAGAACTATTGGTTCGATGGACTTGAAGATAACTGTATTGTAACCTTGTCACAGTTGATGATGTTTAAAGAACATAGTAACACAAAGTGGTGCTGTTGAAAGGTCTATAATACATTCAAAGAAGGAAAGAGGAGCTATACGTGGGAAACTGTATCAAGAGGACAATTACTAGCTATGGAAACTGTAGAAAGAGGTCCTGGGCTCAAGTTCAGTGGCTGGCTAGGATCTTTTTTTGTGGCGTTTGCATGATCTCCTTGTGCCTACTTGGGTTCTCACCAGGTACTGCAATTTCATCCCACAGTCCAAATACATAAATATTAGTTAAACTAGTTAATTCAGATAGGCTGTGCATGTGAAGTGTTTGTTTCTATGAGATACCCCTGTAACAGACTAGTGATATATATTCTGACTACTATGGGCCAAGTTTACTAATAACTTGTAGCAGTGCAAACTGGGTTTTGGTATTTAAAAAATGAAAAAAAAAAATACTGTCTGTATTTACAAAGAGTGCAGTGACAAAATTTCCCAAGGTGCAAAATATAGAGAGAAGAATATTTAAATAAGACACACAAACTCATTTACAAGTTTAGTGCTAATTGTGATGCTAATTGTGATTACATTTAATGCGGAAAAAGGGATGTCTTATTTTTTGCACTTGATATGGACATGAACTGTCTGCACCTGTGTTTAGAAAGCAGTGAAACTGCTATAAATCACCTGTAAAACTAACCACTCCTGTGAGCGGTATTTTCTTTTGGGGGGGATTGTGCTGACTTGATCATTTAATCTAGTATATCTATAGCATGCATCAGTTTTTCTCATTAAACGAGGAGTAATTAATATATTGGGGATGAACAAAGAATTTTAATCAGAGAAAACGTATCAATAATGACACACACAATACTAAAACCTCAGTAACTAATGTCTTCAAAGTAGTCAAAGAATTCAAAGGCATGATTGCTACTGTTTGATTCTCATCCACGAAATGATGCAAGTGGTCTTTTTCAGGATGTAGTGCGTCTGTAGACACTGAAATGAGTTACACCAGGTAGTTGGCACCAGCATACACAATACAGAGATCTCTTTTTGATTATTCCAAATTCAAAGAGCTCAAAGAGTGAATAGATCTGATGCCGTTTGGGGGAAAATATGTAGGTATATATTACACAATTAAAAAGCTTTAGCTTGAATAAACTGATGTGACATGTGTAGAGGTATGATCCCGAGAGAAGTTTATTGGCAAAGGTTGGTGCTTGGTTACATCAGCTTTAGGGGGGAGGTCATTCAGTATAGGATATATAACGGCACAAGTAAAAGTGTATTCATCATTTTTAACATCATATTCAGTTATAATCCATGACAGCCAGAGGAAAAGTCATACCAACTGTTGCAGTCAAAAATTAAAAAGTATAAGTAGCTGAAAGCCTAAGGTAATCAGATGAAAGATTTAGGTGAGGTGTTAGTATTTAATCTATCTGATCTGAAATCTGAACCATATTGAAAAGATGATAAACAGAGAAAAAAGATGTGAACATCACTCAACAATTTCCACCCGTGCTCGTGCCTGGAGGGGTTGACTTGTTGAACTGAAGGAGGAAAGAAAGATGGAACATTGCAAAAGCAAAGAGAAATTAGGCCTAGGTGGAAGAAAAGATTAAAGAAAAAAAAAAGGCAAGAAGTTCAGGACCGAGGGGAGAGAGGGAGGAGCTGAACCGAAAGAGATTTACAAGCAGTAAAAAAAAATGGTAGAACTGAAGATAAAATTGGAATGGATGCATTACGCAAGCAAAAGATTAAAGAAGGAAAGGAAAGAAAAACAGAAAATCAAAAACAACTAAATGGAGAATAACAGTGGATGAGAACCTGAGATAATTGGAGATAAAGTATCTGAATTTCAGCAGCAGGACCACACCTCCAAACACGCTCCTTCTGGTTCTTACCTATATGTGATCCCCCAGTTCTACGAGCTGTTTGTTCTTGTTTTCGTGTCCAGTGAAAATGAATAAAAGAAATAGGAGAATAAATGAGAACTAATGAAGAGGGAGGAAAAGCAGTGCCTTGCCAATGAGAGGGGAGGAGAAGGAAAAAGAGCATGGGATGAAAAACGAAATAAGGACAGTTGCAGAACAAAGTGGTAAGAGAAGATGAGGACATGAAAGAACATTAGAAACACCACATTTTAAGAGGCGGGGTTAAAAAGGTTAAGAGGAAACAGGGATGCAAGAAAGGTGGGAAAGAGAAAAGGAGAGAAGAGAGAGGAGGGTAGCTGTTTGATAAAGTGCTGGTTGTCAGTGCAAACCGATGTTTTCCTCTGTGGCTCAAGACTGTGCCCCCCAAAAACCATCTGACAACACCTCACACCACTTAACACACAAACTAAAACATGGCCGAGACGCACACACAAACACACACACACACACAACAAGAGCTGCAAAGTGAAGGCTTTTGAAATATTCATCGACTACCAGCTCTTTAAAACTTGCAAAAAACAACCTTCATTATGGGATTCACAAAGACTCTCACACTCCAACAGTCAATGTAGCCGCACAGCGAAGTGACAGGACTCCATGTTCAGACCACGCGACTACATGAAGCTTAGTCCATTAATGCTGGACAGACAAAAGAGAAGAGGAGGCAGGAAAACAAAGAAAAAAATGAGAAAAGATGAATAGGATGCCGGAAGAAAGATGTGTAAATAGAAAAAGAAATGTAGAGAGTGAGAGTGAGAAATATCCAGAAAGAGAGAGGAAAGAGATGAAATCAAACAAAAACGTAGCAGGAGACGAGACAGAGAGGAGGGATGAGATGAAGGGCGAACAGAAGCTGTTTCATCTTTTATTCAGTTAGTTAAGGCTTCATTTCCACCCATATCCTTCCACACATACCTTTGAAGATGTTGTAATAAAGGCATTATCTGGTTTATCTTAGTTATTGAGCTAATAAACTTAGTTAAGCACCTGGTATGGTAGTCTGGTGCTGGTAGTCTATGGTTGCTATGCAGAGCTTTGTGCATCACTATGTCCTGTGACTGGGGATAGAGTCAAAAATATGTGCAAGATTCTGTGTATATAGGCTAGTCTCATTCATGTTCTTGCTTTTGTCACATCATTTAGTTTAGTTCATCCTGCAGAGAAATCAGAATTCAGAAAATAAACAATGTATTTGTAGTGAAGATATATGGTTAAAAATAATAGAAACTCCCTACTGCAGTGCTTCTCATGCATATATATATATATATATTTTTTTTTTATATTTGATGTTTGTTTGTTTGTTTGTTTTTTTGTTTTTTATCATGTACTTTTTCCTCTTTGTAATGAGCTCCACTGTCCTGCATGATATGTGCTCTTGGCCTTTTGGAATAATACACATAAGTGTGTCTCTGTAACCTCTGCATAGGTTAGAGATCCATGCAAAAGGACACCATGTGTGAATGGATACCACCAGAGTGTCATCACTGTTTATTTCCAATACAGCATTGAGGAGTTTTGAGCAACTAAATCTACTCCTGTATTCATTTTTTCTGCTTTTCCCATGAACACGTGCACTTGAAACAGCTGCAGCACAGTTTTAGAGGCAGAAGTTTTATGTGCTCATTTGCATTCATGAGCATTCTTTCAACTGCAAATTCAAAGAGCAACGATGTCACGTCTTTCACTGAAGAGTTTCAGAAATTAAAAAATTAAAAATTAAATAATTAAATTGTGGTGCAGGGATTTAACATATTTTCATTCCCAAGGTAGAAGTTATTGTGTGCTCAAAACACAATGAACAAATACTTGAACAGATCTTTTCAGTAAACACGCTCAGTGTTCCCCTATATAAATCACACAACACAGTGTGACCTGATTTTCACTGGAAATACTTGTACATGAAAAAGAAAAGCAACACTTTAAAGGAGTTTAAGTTCAAGAACATACTTTGACTTCATGTAAGTGTTTGTGAAAATGCTTTCAGGCAGGAAGTTATTCATGCTGGTGAAAAATCAGGGCTTCTGTTAAACACTCCGGATTTGAACTTCAAGTCCAAATGTCAAAAATCGCAAGGTTGTTTTTATTTGAACTTGCCCTTAAACCGAAGCTACTGTATGTGTTTCTTTATTTGAGAGTATTCAGAGTGGGCTTTCCTGCCATTGTGTTCTCTGAAATTCCTCTAGTGGTGGGATATTGTGGAGGAAAGCGTTCGGCAGGAAATTTCTGCCTGCCAGGAGTTTGACTAATGAGTGTATTGTTGCTCAGGTCTATGAAAAGGACATCGATGTAATCCACTCAACATGTTTCTTTTAACTAAAACTGTAATTCAGTTCAGTTCTTTTTTTAAAATAGCTTTTTTAATAATGTCACAATAACAGTGACAAGGTGTTTTTTTTGTTTTGTTTTGTTTTGTTTTTTAATTGTAAGTTGAAGACCATACATTATTACAAGTAAGACCCCAACAATATGGCAATTACTCTTGTGGAATGAGAGTGGGAAGGCAAACCTCTGTCTTAACACTGGGGGTTCCCATGTGCCAGGAAATGGGGGGTGAGGGGCAAGAAAAGGCAGAAAAGAAGCGATGGAGAGGCCACAAAATGTAAACTACGGCAACGAGATGACCAAAGTTGTCTGTTTCAGACTTCGTCTGGTCACTAATGGACCAAGCAGTCTGTAATGAAGAGACATTTCCAATCACAACAACATTCTTCTGCAAAGGAGAGTGATCTATGTTAATACATTTGCTCTGCTACTTCATTTAAAACCGCTTTGGCTCCTTGTAGGATTTGCTTTTGCAGATTTTAATGTTCTGCGATTATTTATGATCCTAACTGACTCCAATCTGAAATGCGTCGAAGCCGTAATCACAAATGATCTCTCTGCCTTTATTTAGTCACTCTCTCCTCGCTGTCTTATCTCAAATCTAGTCTTATCTGTTCGGCGTGACTCACATAAATAGACTTTTTAGACTGAGCAGGTGAGCATTAGTTCTGCTTTAGTGAAACCAAGTGATGAGTGAGGCAAATTAAGACAGATTTTGGAGAAAACAGAGGGAAATTTGTGAAGCAAAGGTGGTGTGATATTTTGTACTTAACTCACTATGTGTATTTTTTTAATTTCTTTGTACAGATGGCACAGCAGCTATTATTGTGAAACAGGGCCAGTTCAGCCTGGATGACCCCAAGAATTACAACGTGGATGTAAGGGTCAGTGACGGAGGACATCCCCCCAAGAGCAGCATCACCAGAGTATCAATCGGGGTATGTGTGTTTTTTTGTGTGTGTGACGTTTAAAGCTGCTTCAGATTTTAGCAATGATCATTTTAAATAATTGGACGGATGAAATGTCTTGTCTCGGTAAACCCAGTTTTAATGCAGTAAACCTGTAGCTTCAATGAATATTCAGTAAATGGACATTCAGGCATTTAATTCTACCAAGGTACTGACTGATTGCTTGGTAATATGTTGTAGTTATGCCAGTGTGATGCCAGCCGGAATCACACATATTGCAAACCTGAGGGTCGGAGGATGGGAGTCAGTGTTCAAGCCCTGACAGCTATTTTGCTTTGCATACTGACAATTCTGGGTAAGTTCATTTTTTTCCTTATGTCGTGATATACACTTTTAGGTATGGAGTTACAAAAAAGAAATGATGTCTGTACTTTGCTCCTCATTTTTCCTTGAGGCCAAACGAGACCTGAACAGATATCTGACAGATCTATCAGTGGTTGAGGTGTCAGGCTTTGACAGGAAGAAAGCATAATGATACATCTGGTTTTTCAGCATCCTTTTTTAAACCATCCATCACGAATGTGATCAGTCTTATGAAAGTGCAGTTTTAAGTTGTTATAATATTAGGTAATGGATCCTGATTTTGTTGCATGTGAATTTGCTTGAGTAACTAGCTCCACATTGTTTTAATTTTATTTTTGCTTGTCTGTGCTAGAATAGATAGAAAGGTGAATGCACATAATTCCCAGAATATGTGCATTTATGCTGGAAGTATGGGAAATGCATTGAAATATTTATTGTATTTATTTGCATTCATATTGTAGAATTTTTGCAAGTTACACCTAATGGCATGTGCAGTATCGATGCACATAATGATGGGATTATAATAAAACAGGAAAATCCATAGATGCAAAGGACATGGTTTTTCTTGAGAGCACTGCTTTTCACCTTTAATACCAGGGGACCAGCTTAATGTCATCTTCAGTCTTGCAGTAATAATTATTCTTGGCTTTTTTTCAACATTTGACTATATTCCAACCAAATAAGTGTTTTGCTTGTGGAAAAAACAAAACAAACAAACAGTTATACTGTTGGAATAATATAGCCAGTAAATATTCAAAAACAAAACCATTTCATTTTGCAGAATCATTTAATATCTGCACTCGGTCTGGCTTGTGAAACACAAACGCATTTTGACTGATTTCAAAGCTAGAAATTTATCTTACCTAAAAATCTATTTTTCACCATTCTCCAGTGGTCTGATGTGTTTTCTCACCCTCAGAGACTCACTGAAGTGTACTCCGGAGTGTGATCAGGAGTTCTGTGGTGTAGTGGTTAACACACTCACCTTATGTGTGAAAGATCTCTGGTTTGAGACCAGGAGGAAATATAAAAAGAAAATGCTTGAAGGGGTCACCAGCTTGGAAAAATGGGAAGGGCATAAAAAATGTGCCAAATTAATAAAGGGAACAGCTCAAAAAATCCACATATCATGGGTTTAGATGAAGTGTAGCATACCTCTTACCAAGTGGCTCTGGAAGTAGAAAAAGGTGATACATGAAACTTTCAACCAGAGAGGGCAATGAAACAGCTTGTAATCACATTTTTAACCCATTGTGTAGACAGCCATGTTTATGCCTGGAATAGACATTGGATATGAGAAAAAAAAAAAACTATTCTGAGCTCTGACTTCATTTTTTGTTGTTGTTGGAAGTAGGACAAGTTTTGAAAGTAAACAATCTGATTTGAATAAATTCTAAACAACAGGAAAACAATTTTTTTTTCATTCGGCTTGTTTCGGGTTTGTTTGCATTCACACACATACAATAAACAAGCATTTGTGAAATATTTGAAGACTGAATCAAAGATAGATCTAAATGTTTAGACAGACAATAATGTAAAAATAGTACTTTTCTTCTTTCTTCTTTAACTTTGCAACCTGTAAGCAGAGAAGTTTAAAAAAAAAACCAAAAACTTCTGTATATCCACGTTGTTGTTATTCTCTGAGAGAAACTCATGAAGACAGCATCAGTGATAGATGCAAAAAGCCAGTGCTGAGTGATCGGGGGACACGTGCACAGATTCGCTTGCCCTTGCTTTGCGATAAATAAGATTTGTGTTTTGCGGGGAACGTTTTCCCCTTCTGGTGTTGTTGGTTTTATGAATAATGCAGCGGCGGATGTGAAAATAATGCCTGTAGTTGTGCTCTCAATATTCTCTTTGATACCTTCGCCCCCTGCCTTTTCTTATTTCTTTGGGAAAAAGAGACAGTTGTCATGTTGGATGAGAGGCACACTGGAGATACTTGGCCAAACAAGAGGGATGTGGAATGAGATGTACTGAAGAAGGAAGGGAAAAGAAGAGGAACTTTAAGACAAGGAGGGATGGAGGCAAAGTGACACGTGGAAAAAAAGTGTATATCACGACTTAGATATTGGATGTGGAGAGGGGTGAAACAGGCAGACAGATGTAAAACGGTGAATTGAGGTAGAATGAAACCAGCTGAGTGACAGAGAGACAGAAAGAGGTTAAAGAAGAGAGACATGGAAGAGGAGAATTGTGGGAAAAGCAGCAGAAGAATAGGAGTGGTAATGAGGGGAGTTTATCAGTTCTTTAGGTGCCGTCTGCTTATCAAGCACCACCAAACACTCAGCCTATTAACTATTAATACACTCCTTCACTATCAGGCCTTTTCCCCTTCATTTTTTCCCTTCATCTCCCCCTTCCTCTGTTTCTTTCCCTGTGGGTCTCTCTGTCTCCCTAACTTCCCCCTTCTATCTCTCCTTCTCTTTATCAAACAGCCCCAACACAGGCTAGATTAACTATTTAATGCACTTGTCATTATCTGTCAGGGCCCAAAGCAATTTAGCGTGCTCCCCATTCACAGACACTTTTTCTCACATGAAGCCGGGTTTGACACACGAAAAGACATTTTTTTCTCAGTCCTTCTTC
>VVHJ01063662.1:34154-44348 GCA_015107715.1 Tylochromis polylepis | reverse complement strand
CTCAAATACTCAAAAAAAAAAAAAAAAAAAAAGCACAAATGTGTTCAATTTTCCAACTAATGTGCAACCAAGAGAAAATGTCTATGATGCAACCAAGGAATGTTTTCACTTAGGAGTCATTTAAAATAAACTTCTTTTTGAACAACGCAGAGCAATGTTGCGTAAAGAAAGTGACGTAAAAAAAAAAATTAATAAATAAATCTAAATGTTTTGCCTTCCACAAAGTCATGCACCTGTGCCTAATTACATGTGAACTATGGCATTTTGGATCTGAAACACTCTGATCTTACAGTAAGAAGAAGTCAATATAAATGTCAGTGGGCTTTAACAGAGAACAATCTTTCGAAAATGGATTTTCTTTCTGTCCAATCAAACATGAAGAATTTCTTCCATTGTCACAGATAAACTGATGTTTTTTTATAAAGCCTTCCAACTCGTCTTCTTGCCAAGCTCTTTCGATAAAATCTCGTAAATAAAACGGTCTGTCTCTGTTGTTATCGCAGAAAGAGAAAACTGTTTTCTTTTGCTTGTCTGTGCAAATGTTTCAATGTGGTGTAACACAAACATCTACAGACTAAACACTGACGTACAAAGGTTCTGGCCTCGTGTTGTGCATGAGGATTTGCAATTGGGTTGCTTTTGTTTTCATGTCCTCTGACGGTCTGTAAAGCAGATGTGCTGTTGTCTTTGTAACAGGAAGAAACAAAGCTGTGGCATGTAGATAAATAGGTAGATCATGGAATTGCCAGATGTAAAGGTTCAATGTGTAAGTCATGGCAGAGCAGATTACTGAAATTTACCAGTACCCCTCCCAAATGTATGCCCACTGGCAGCAATCCTAGCCCCCATTCCTGGTTTAAAAAGCACTGAAGTCAACCATCACAAAAGCAGAGCTGCATCAAACATCTCACTGACACACTGACAAATAAACCTGAGTTCAAAACAGCCGCTACAAAAACAGGAGCACAAACGCAGACACTGCCCATGTCTAAAAACTCATATTTGTTGGAACACCAGACACGCCGTGGTTCCCTGTTTGACTAAAGAAAAGACACGCGAGGCATTTTCTGGTGAATAATACACTACGAGATGTTTCACCACACAACAAGGAGACCTGTTTGACTAGCATCCTGCCTGTGAACAATAAACGTTTCACAATGTGAAGAAAGAGATATTCTTTTTTTCCTTCCATCCTCTCCCTGCTTAACACTCTTTGTTTTCTCCATATCCTGTTAAGGGGTCTTGGAACAGCTGGTACTGCTGGAGCGAAGCAGATTTTAATTGAAGTCAAAATATTGCACCAATGATGACAGTGCAAATAATGAAAGCACAAACAAAATCGAATAAATTCTGCTTTATCTTAACCATTGATTAATTATGCGGATATGATGGAAATGTGCATTGATGTACAGGGAGAAAAGCACTACATACATACTTTTTTGGTTAAGAGTGAACATTAGAGCACGAGTCCATTTGCCACAGGTTTGTATCTCTGATACTGTTAATGTGCACTCAAAATGAGATGTAACATTTACCAACAAAGGGAAAACAGCACTACGAGAGCTGACAACTAGCTCTACGAGAAAACTGGAAGTGCGCTGTCTCCACACTGTGGTTCAAACCGCTAAATACATCCTCCCATTCTTTTTTCCTAGACATTTGGTTCATTTTGTCAAGAAGATGTATTCTGGCTTAAGGTTTCTGAACTCAGTGAGCAGCAAGCTAACTTATTAAAAGATATCTTGATTTCAAAGCATATAAAATAGGATTTTCCTTTCAAATGTTGTGAAGAAAAGGATTATTTAAAACCACCCCAAACTGAGACACTCAATTTATGTAAATGCAGCTAAAAAAAAATTATATTATGCATCATATCCCCCAACTAAATGTTGTTTATGGGATTTTCTTGTTTACGCATAACGGAAAAGAGTTATACAGCAAACAGGTTGTGTCTTACATCAAAAGAACAAAATGCAACCATAGAAAATAACATGTAAAAGCAAAAGGAGCAGTGAAAATCCGAGTCCAGGTTTCAGAGTCAAAAACAGACAGATGGTCATTGAGATGCAGCAGCACGCAGGTCAAAATGCAATCTGGCAAACTGAGAGTGGGGAACCATGTTCTGAGGGATGAGCAAAACGGGGAAGTGGGTGCAGGTGAGCTGACTGAAGGGGATTAGAACCAGGTGCGGTGGGTGTGTGCACACAGGTGACTAGTGGAAAACAATGGAAGACTGAGGACATCTGGTGGGTGGACAGTGCGATGCAGGATGTAGTGGCCAATAACAGCAAAACCCAAGGCAGAATTGTGACAAATAGACAACAAGAAGAATGAAATTCTGTGCAGGTTGAGACCAAAAGGCTGGTGAATCTTCATTGTAGGAAAAAGTGCTACTTATTATGGTTTTGGAAATGTTGTGAGACAAGATTTAGAGCTGTAAGAACCCCCAGGAGACTCAGATGTCTTACTCATAAAAATGTAATTAAAGAAAGTAGATTAAGAGCAAAGGTTAAAACACTTGTTGTGAAGAGCCTCAGTTCTGAAGCTTCTTTCCCAAACAGATCATATTTATGGTCAGTCTGCATGTCTGCCTGTCTTTCCAGACAAGGTTGACTCAACTTTCTGAACTAAATGTTCCTAACCCCAGACATGAAAGCATCAATCCCATTTCAGATTAAAAGATTAATCTCAGATGTCATTACATCAGTCTGACACCTCTATGGTCTCACCAAAATAGGCCTTATTTGAATAAAAAAATCCTTTACAATAACCTTTTTTATTGTCTGATCAAGTTATCAAGTTTTTTTAAATAGAATTTTCTATTTTGTTTGTTTTTGTTTCTATTTTATTTTCTATTCTTACATATAATTATTACCGCAATGTGAAGGTCTATCATGACAGTGCAATCTTGCTTAAACAGAAAAGTCAGTCGTATATGCCTGTGGATTAACCAGCAAAAATCTAATTTGCCTGTGGGGATTTAGCATTACACCTAAGTATTAACATGCTGCTGCAACAACCTGCACTGTTTTGGGAAGACTTTCCACAGGATTTCAGAACATGGCTGAAGGGATTTCCATTCAGCCACAACGGCATTAATGAGGTCTGGCAACTGATGTTGGGTGATAAGGCCTGGCTAACAGTTGGGGATCCAGTTAAGCCCAAAAGCATTGGACGAGGTCTAGGTCAGGGCTCTGTGCCCTGGCTGGCTGTTTTTCCATGTTGAACTGGGAGCATCGTTTTTTATTTTTTTCATGGATTTGTGCAAAATGATGCAACTAATATAGACACATTTAAAAAATACATATGCTATACTTTAGCTTTCTTTTCTATAAACACAGAAGCTGCCCAATGGAATGCACAGTCTGACCACAAGATCTGTGATAAAGAAGCTCCCGTTACACCGAGGACTGAAGGAGAAACCTTCAGGCTGCAAGCTTTAAACGGACTATGACATTTGTCGGATTTGTAATATTGATCGTTGCTTAGTGTGCAGGAGGTCCTGGGGTTTAAATACAGGACAGGCCCCCCATTTGTCAAAAACTAGCTTTGGGAAAGTGGCCAGTTGGAAATGGCAAGGGATTTAATTTAATAAAATGCCCTTATTAAAACTAAAGCTAAGAAAAAGCAACAAATATATGGGAAAGTCAGTCATTTCAGCAAGGCAGTGAGTTATCGTGAGCCATATGAGCTGCCAGGTTGTTGAAAGTGCAAACGCAGAAGAAGCCTAATAGCAGGTTAACACATGGGGCATCATTTATAAGCTGGATGGTCCAGGTGAGGTACATTAGCATAATAACCTTAGAGTAATAGAGTAACCTCCATCACCAAGATTACCCCAGTGTGGACCATTGCATGTTTGGGCATCATTAAAATATCAGCATTCAAACTTTTTTTTATGGTTTCAACAGTTTGGTTTCAGTTACTGATTAGTTCATACATGCTACTTGCAGCTTTGGGGGTGATTTGCGTAAATTAAATCCTATCCTAAATGTATCAGAGCGTAACTGCTCTTTGTTTTTGGTGAGGGATTTCCTGGCTGCCTGTCTTACTATCGGCATATGCGTGCCCTGGATGATGCGCTTCTCTTCCCAGGCATGACACACTTACTTGGCTGCAGAGCCGAGCCACGGGACAGAAACACTGCGAGGAAGCAAGAGGACAGAGGCAGGCGAGGGAGGTGAGGATGCGGGTAAGAAAAGCGCGACAGATGACGATGACGATGGCGAGGATGGGGATGAAGATGAGAATGATGATGCTATCCACGAAGGAATGGTCGTAGAAGAAGCGGAAGAAGAAGAAGAAGAAGGGAAAATAAAGCTCTGAGGGATCGGAGGATAGTAACAGTGGTGATGGTGATGGTGAAGCAGTTTGTCTTGTGAGGACGGGACCGCAGAGGCGAGGATGTTCGGACGATCGGAGCACCTGCTCGCTCAGTTTTGATCATTGTGCAGGGTAAAACCTCGGGTATCACCGAGAGTTTAACGAAGCGCTATTCTGAGGAGGTGGGCCAAGTCCCAGGAGAGAGAGAGAGAGAGAGAGAGAGAGAGCTCTCCGAGGACCTTTGGACTGAGTGCCGGTGATCCAGCTGGGATGTTGTTGTTCTGTTGTCAGTGATGTGAGGCAACATTAAGGATCTGGTGAAAGGACTCCTGACACATATTCCTACATTTTTGCAGGTAAGCAGCAAATTGCTCTGTATCGCTTTCTGTGTCTCTCTCCCCATCCATAAACTCGCTCTGTCTCTGGTGACCATATTGCTGCAAACACATACACCTTTCTATGGAAAGATATAAGACTAAATAGGGAGTTACAGGGAGGGGTGGTTGCAGTAAGTTCATGATGACCTCCTCCTCACAGTATTTTGCCTCCCACGGAATAACATTATGTAATATTCCAATAGGTGGACAGAGAGGAGATTAACAAGAATCTATAAAGTGTTCACTGGTGACATGTAAGTACATTTACTTAAACTAAGTGAATAATTTTATTATTTGCATGCACACTGCACACGCACTCTAGAAACACATGTTGTATTAATTGTACTGGATAACCACTGAAGTCACTGCATATATATATATATATATATATATATATATATATATATATATATATATATATATATATATATATACTTTAAACTTTTACATATGGGAGAGGACTTTTGAATTGTTGAATTAATTGCAAAGTCTCCAAGTATTAATTCATATTGATGAGTTACAACTTGAATGCTGAATAAATGCATATTGTGAGTGTGAAAACAAATATAAATGCAGTGTATTTAGAGCATGGCAGTTTATGGTTTGAAGAGTAAAAAAGTATATTTTCATACTCTACATTTATCTAACATCCACCTCGCTGGCACATTATTGCTGAACTCTGTGGCACAGGGGAGAAATAAAAGCTTAAATACAAAAAACACACATTGTAGGAGGCAATTACATGTAAGGCAAATTTACTGTTGGGTACCACAACCACACTGTATGTCCCTATAGGAGTATTGTAGGCGTGTTGTAGTGATTTTTGGATAGGCTCATCTCTATCTATCTTGCTCAGCTTTCCTCCCAGGCTTTCCTCCCACACACTTTAACTCCTTTGTTTCAGCAGTGAAGTACAGTAGCCTTACAACCCTGCAGTTACAGTAAAACTAACAAAGAGGAATGCTGCAGCTGAATGTCACTTTATCCATTAGATCAAATACTAGGTTGTGTAACAACTATTCAGGTCTATAAAAGAGACAAAATTCAAAGAATGACAGATAGCATATCAGTCAACTTGATAAGAGAAATCAAAATAGAAAAAAAATAAATGCTTAACAACTAGAGAATACAAAAAAATTCCCCCGATGTGGTAAAAGTGTAGTTATCTATGTCCTTGTGTTAAAAGATGTATTTTCAGTTTTATTATGTGTGACATTTTCAGTGACATGTGGGTTGACGGTTTGATCAAAAGAGACTCGCTGTGTCAGGGCTGCAGGCACTTCTTAGTGCTCAGAGTCCCCAGAGAATATTAAAGCTCTGCCATGGGTTATCTAAGTGGTGCCTCTCTCCACTCAGCTATGAAGGTCAATGCTGCAAAAAGCCCTTTGACTTTACTCTGACACATACACTGTAACTTCTAACAAATACTTTAAATAAAGTTGGAGTAAACACTGATATTAAGAGATTTCTTAAAAATGTGTTTATACATTTTTTTTTTTAACTTATGAGACCTCATGTTTGGTATTGTTGTGCAGTGACCTTTCAGTTTAAATAGTTCAGTGTAAATGGTGCCTGGAGGTGCAAATAGAACAAAGGAAGAAGATGTATTAACTTTAGGAAATTGCATGCTTGCATCCAAAGATTTAATGAGGATGTGGAAAAATGACAATGCCCAGCAATTATCATAAACCCCACTAATTGCATCTCCCTATTTAATGAAGCAAAATATTATTTGTTAGTTGTGTGCACAAGTAATGTTACAGTGTCTTTCACAGTGGAACCAGATTAACTGATGCTCTTTGTCTGCTTTCTATGCTACAAATTACATAACTAATGTTACCATATGTCTTTTAAGATGTGATACATGTGGTCGCGTTGTCCAGTCTTGAGCTTCAAATTACTGAGCTACGTTTATATGTCATGTATTATTAAGACAACTCAGTGATTTTCAACAGAAGAGTTTCTGTAATGCGGTAACATGGTGAACGTAGATTAAGTGACAACCTTGAAACAAGTGATGAACACTGAGCTCCACGGGGACTGAACTTCTGATCCCCTCACTGTGGGGTTCACTTCTGTGACCCACCCGTCACAGGAGCTGAACTCCTGGGCTTTAAGGGGTGGCATGGACACTCTAACCAAGGGTCCTGTCTGCCCAGCTACAATCGGGAGTTGCTCTGAGATTGGTGCCGTAGCCAGGACTGACAGGCTGAATGGATGACAGGGCTGTGTGGGCCAAATAGACTGTCAGAGAGAGCTGTGAGGAGATGGATGAGAAGAGGGAGAGAGGGACACAGAGAGAACATCAGAGAGAGGGAATACCAGAAAATAGAGATGAAGAAATGATGGAGTGCTGTTGTGGCTACAGGCAATACCTGATTCCCTCAATTTCTCTTTCTCTAACTGTTCCTGTCCCTCACCCTCACCTCCTTTTCTTTTCCTATCATCGCCTGCTTTTCTCTAATCTATGGGGTATTACAAGCTCTGCACAGTGTCTGGAGCTGTTTTGCTACAGAACGAGTGTAGCGCCTCAGAAATGTGTGATAGCTACTGTGACAACTGGCCCTTCTTTCTGTGTAAAACCACTAAAATTGCTTATAAATTGTAAACTATTAGTTTAAAACATTTTGTAAATAAAATACTGCTAGCAACCAATGAAATGCTAAATGTTTATCAGTCGTTGGTTGGTGTATTTTTTTATGAATCGTATATTCTCACTCCCAGAACAGAAAATACAGTTATTTAGTCAAAGCTGCCTAAAACACAAAGTTCCCTTTAGCATTAAGCCTGTTATGTCCGTGTTACACCAACACCCAGCCCAGTAAGTCTGGTGTCTGAACCAAACCAGCTAGTAAAGCCACAAATAAACTAAAGTATCAAAAAAATAAAAATGGTAAGTATAACGAGACAAGCTGCAGGTTTGCTGATCACCATCTTTTAAAATAGTAGAGTAATCATTAATTTAAACAGTGCATAAAAGATGGGCGTAGATTCTGGGTCTGAAAAGTGAAACAACGGCACAAGTGCCTTTAATGTTCATTATTGAAAAAAACACACAACTTCACTAATTACTGACTGAAGTCATAGTGGCTATGTCCATCTTTTACATACAGTGTATGGTACCTTTATAATAGCGTTTAAATAAAAGAACAGACTCACTACATAGTAATTATTAACAAAGTTTTTAAACACCACTTCACAATAACTAAAAAGCTGATTATGTACAAAATTATTATTACTACTTAGTAAACATTAACAATTATCCATCCATTCATCCATCTCCATCCATGTCCTCCAGGTCAGTGTCGCAGAGGACCTGAAGCGTAGCTTAGCTGTCATGGAGCGAGAGGCAGGGTACACCATGGATAGAGGGAAACAAACAACCATGCATAGTCAGATTTACAGCCACGAACAATTAAGAATCGCTTAATCGAAAAATCGTGTCTTTAAACTGTGGGAGGAAGCCTGAGCACTGAGAGAAAACCCAAGCAGGCACAGAGAGAATAATATGACTCGAGTCATACAGCTGCGAGGCAACAGTCATTTCAATTTACAACTGATAATAATCTTTGTTACTATCCCATATGATGATGATGTTATTATTACTATTATTATTATTAATTTTTTTTATTAGTAACCCTATTCTGTTTTGCATGTAGTATTGCCCCACTTTCCTGCTTTGGCTCCTTAGAGAGAGAACGGTATTTATTGTCATCTGTTAACTGTCAGTCTGTGTGTTGTCATGTGTTGCAAAATATGTGAAGCTCCCGAGAATTGTGGCATAGTAGCTGAGTTTCTGTGTTTGCTTGGAAAATTTAAAGGATATAAATACCATTTCTCACTCTGCTTGTCCAGTCAGGGTTTTCACAAGCCTTTCATCTCCAACAAACTCTCTCTAAGGACACTTACATGGAATTTTGAGAAATTGGCAGTTGTCTTGTGTTGGCAACTATGTAGAGTCCAACTCTGTGGAGAAATGACATTATTTCTGTTTTGAAAGTGCATTTACAGCTATAAAAACTGAATATCTAGTGCAATTTTCCCTTTTGTGTGCATTCTATTTAATCAGGGGTGTCAGATTCACTTTAGTTCATTGGCCACAAGTTTGAGCCCAACTGAGCCAGGCCACTGAAACCACTGTGTCATAATCCACAAAAAAATACCAAAGAAAAAAGGCAAACAATGAAAAGAAAACACCTAAATCACAATAATGAACAATCCATTTACAAAACAAATAATAGGCAGCTCCAGATGTCTTAAGCAAAATACATGAAATTTCCACAACATCTCAGAAATGTCACTGAAGGTAAACATAACTGTGCCAGCACCAGCTCTCGCTATGCATTGCAGTCTGGCATGACATTGGTTATGTCTTTGTTTGTAACAAACCAGTTAAAGGAAAAAAATAATAGTTCAGAAAATTTGCCACAAGTCCACAAGATTTTTGCTTGTGCAGTTTTATGTTTTACAAAGACATCCAGCCAGGCTGGACGCTTCAGTGGGCTAAATCTGGCCCATAAGGTGAATTAAATAATCCGGTTCATTTTCCCACTAAAATAACTTGTGTGTAAATATAATGCTGTTTGTGTGGTGCTAGTATTTGTTTTTGTCTTTGTAGCTGTTGTGATGTGATGAGCCATTTGCTTTGCTTTTTGTTTGCTTTCCTTGTTTTCCTTTAAAAGCTCTAAACACACACATATATATAATGTCATAAAAATAAAGGACATCTTCAAAACTTTTACTCACTTCAGAGACTTCAGATGGCACTGTAAAGATTTGCATTTGCAAAAGCAATCTTTACTTTCTGCTGTCTTAATTTGGTCCTGAATAATTTAAAGGGTTTATTTCAAAGCTGTTTTTATGGAAATGCTTGATGGTAGATTGCATAAGTTATTTCGGCTTTTTGATTTGGGAAATTACAATCAAATATAAAAAGGTATGTGTGAATTAAACGTGTAAAATACAGTAAAATGACAAAGCATTTGCTGCTTTGTCATCTTGTTAAAGGCTGACGGCTAACACAAAAATCTGAGCATTGCAGCATCCATCTATTTTCTTCCACTTATCAAATTCAGGGTCTCAGGGGGGATGGAACCTATCCCAGCTGTCATGGAGTGAGAGACAGAGTCCACCATGGGCAGGTTGCCAGCATATCACAGGGCTAACAGACAACCGTTCATAGCTTCAGCCAATTTTTAATCACCAATTAACTTAACGTCCACCTCATTGGATTTCGGAAGGAAGCCAGTGGAAGAACACGGAAACTCCACATGGACTGTAGATTCGAACCTAGCATCTTCTAGTAACTTCTTCCTGCCGGGTGACAGTGTTAACCACTGAACCACCATGCTGCCCACAGTGTAACATGTTACTACAAAAAAGACAAAAAAGCAGACAAAACTACACTAAAATCTTCACATAATTTAATAGAAATTTAGTGTGTTTTATCAGTAGAAAGTCCCCCCCCCCCCCCCCCCCCTCTTTTTCCTTTTTT
>VVHJ01063662.1:20506-34134 GCA_015107715.1 Tylochromis polylepis | reverse complement strand
CCCCCCCCCCCCCGACCACCATTTTTTTCACTTATCCCTCCAAGCAGTTCCTCTCTTAGCTTCAGTTCATCCTATTGCAGTGAATGTTTGTTTGGGATTGAGAGTTCTGCTCACTCTCACACACATACACACACATAAACATAGACCAGGACAAGACTGGAGTGAGACCAACTCACTATGAATGTGTGAGAGAGGAGAGATCGTTCCGTCTAGCTGCCAGAGTGTGTTGTCCGTAAGATCAGTCTGTGTGTGCAGGGACAGTTATATAATAACAATGCAGAAAGCATCGCAGGTTCATGAGTCACAAACACACATACACACACACACACACACACACACACACACACATGCAGGCTCCTAACACTCTCACTGCGAACAGGAAGTGAAGCATTGCAATCTTCCACGTTTTCATGATTTATCAGAATCAGAACAAATTGTAGTGTGACATGTTATCGCTTTGACTTGACGAAGACAATGTGTTTGACAGCATGGGACGTGTTTACCCAACTCAGCTCTATCTGTAATGACCTTTTCCAAATTCTGTATCTGATTCACAGCAGCTGTTCATGATCCTTGAGAAGGAAAAAGATGTTCATGATTAAACAAGCCTGTTGGATGTGTAAAAATAGAGATCCTCCCTCACCGGATGGCGTGCAATACATCTCCGAGTTCCAAAACAAGAAAGCCTGACCCTCAATAATATTTTTCTTGATGAATAAAAGGTTTTAAAAATGGCTGTGTCATTAATGTCAATAGTGAGTCAGTGGAGCGACGTGATGAATAAGAGAAGTCAATGTGTAATGAAACGTGGAGGAAGTGCCTCTGTTGATTAATGCAAAATTTATTCCTGAGGTAAAAGCAGCCTAAGCAACACTAGTACGTGTCCTGAAATGTGAAAAACATTAGCTTAGTTGTGGTGAAAATAAATGAAAAAATGAAATATAACGAGAAAAAAAAAGTGTGACAGAAATCTTCAAGCTTGGTGTTTGTTCCTCAAAATAAATTAGCAATACATGACTTTATGAGGAGGAATAAGGATAGTCATTTTACAGCGAGACTGCTCTAAAATTAAGCAAATCAGAGAAAGTTTTATCCACTTGCAAAGGTTTCTTCTTCCTCAGATTTTTCAAAGGGTCTTTCTCAGTTGTACTTACAAAAATTATACTTTTGATGTTAACACATATTCCTGGCATCATTGTTAGTTTTCATAGCTGTTGTAGAATTAAAATAGAAGCGTTTAAACCTCCACTATTCAGTATTACAAGTATTATACCTTTGTAGTAAAGTACTAATGTTTGCGTGTGTGTGTGTGTGTGTGTGTGTGTGTGTGTGTGTGTGTGTGTGTGTGTGTGTGTGTGTGTGTGTGTGTGTGTGTGTGCCTGTGTCTGTTTGCAAAATACTGGGAGGCAGATTGGAAAGTGAGATAGGAAAAGATAATTTAGCAGCACGCCATGCTTTCCCAACTATTCAGTAAAATGCAGATGACATATTTTCAGTGATTTCAAGGTTCCGCTGGTCTTCAGTAAAAATAAGAGAGAATAATGACTCACGGACAAATCTGCGGAATCGTGCAAAAGAACATATCACACAGCAATTGATGATTTATCACTATTTTTGCACCTTAATTTGTTTGTGCTTTACAAACAAATTGAGAACTTCCCCTAACCATGTATACAAAAAAAAAGGCCAGGCTGTTTTAGGAAACCTACACACAACTCTTTAAAATGAATACATCTACTACCACTACTACTATGACGAATAATAATGGATATTATTATTAATCTTATGATTATTTATAAAACTTGGATTCCCATTAGCTTCCCCATTGTGGTTGCTAGTCTCCCTGGGTCCACCAAACAAAAACCTACCATAAAGCAGAATGAAACAAAACTACAATGGCAAAGGTCACAATCTTAATATGAAACCAAAAACAAAACAGCCGTTTCCAAAATGTTCTTATGTCATATTATGTATTTCTTAAAGTTATGGCGATGTCAGTAAATCGCAGACTTCAGTCAACTGAATTCTGTTTTCTTACCCTCTCCAATTCAAGTGCATAATCCTAGTTACAGTGACTGCTGTAGGACAAACATGTTTTAGTCGGCCCACTGAGATCAAGACATTAAATAATAGAATAGAATACAATAGATCTTTATTGTCATTGTTACAAGAACAATGAAACACAGTTTGGCATCTCTCTGTTGGCAGCATGTAGATTTTTTACATTAAGATTCCTTTAGAATAAGAGAAGAAAATAAAATAGATTTAGAGGTGCCTACACAGGGAATGTATCTAATAACATAAGTATCTACACAGATATGTACAACTATATACATATATATGCTATATAAAGGAGCAGGTGCAATGTAAGGAGCAAGTGATCAGTGCAGTATAAGGTGCAATGTGATCGGTGGTAGCGCACATTGAGTAAGAGGTAGGAATACTGGTGGCTACTATAACAAATACAGTTATATAAATAGCAGTAGGAATGTTGGTTGCATTATACTATAAAGTGAAATAAAAATACACAAAATAAAAAGAAAGCCGCTAAGTTGTAGAGAGCGCCGGGCCACTGAGACTGCTCGCGCCGCCATCTTTTATCTGCTAAAATTTAACTATACCCCATAACGGCAATCGCCAGCCAGTTAAACTTATGATTTCCTTATATTATTAATCTATTGCCTCTTTTTGTTATAACTCAGTTTAGTTGTCATATTTCTTAATCTAAACGAGCATCTTCTGTCAGAAATGCATCCTCATTTCTAAGAAATCTCTTTAGCCTTATTTCACTATAGCATTGCTAATCTTAATTTATCATCAAGACAGGGTTCCTTCACTGAGCGCTTCCTAAGTGAAGCATGTTTGTTTAAGAGATACATTAGATTATCCATAAACAGGGTTACAGCCCTTTTTCCATGATTTCCCCAACATAATTCTGACCAATTTAACATCATTCAAAAATAAATTCACATCAAATTTCCATAAGTTCTAGAAAGGAAAGTTATATTTCCAGGTTTTGATCCCTGTAACTTAGATAAGGTTTACTTCTTAATTAACAGTACTTATTAAACCAATCAATGTTCACCAGCAAAAAATTTAAAAAAATATACTTAATATACTTAATATACTTAAATTTTCAAAATACTGTGTATTAGAATTAGGTGTTCTGTAACAACAACCTATAAAATAGCCATAAATGTTGAAAACAAATCTGTAACCAAAAATTCTCAATCTCTGGACTCATTAAACATTTTTTATCACTGTTCCTGAAGGTAAAAAGCAACGCCTACACCAGATTTATTTCTGTCTGCCCTGTACAACTTGTAACTACTTACAGCCAGCTCAAAGTCATTGCCGCCTGAATCAAGATTAATTTCAGGCAGAGCCATGATGTGAATATTATTTCACTGATACCAATGACTTCATCAGTCCTATTTCTTCAAATGTGCAATAATCAAGCCCTTTTTCAGACAGGCTTGTTGAAAAATAGACATTATTAACTTTAACTAAAATAAGAATATATGATGATATGAAGATACCATCCTATTGTTGTTTGTAGACAGAATGATTAATTTTGGCTAAATGTCATTAGCACGGCATCTAAAGGAAGAGATCAAAGACCCAGGACTAATTTGGCCAGTACTTACTGTTTTCTAAAACAGCCACAAAATGTTCAGAATTACAATTAATTAAAAAAAAAAAAAATTAAAAATCCCTGAATTGCATGTAAGCAAAACAAAATACTAAATGGAAAACTGTAAGCTTCAACGGTTTACTTATTACAGTATTTTGTCTCATCTTGTCTGATGTTAAATTATCTTATGTTTTATTAAAAATGCTGGGATGACATCATTACAGTCTTTTTTCTTAAGTCAGTTCCTTGGCACTGTCACATTTTTTTAATTCATTCATTAATTTAATTTTTCATTGCAGTGAGTTTCTCATCTTGAGCTGACAGATTACGTGCTCCTTCCCCTTCACTGTTTTCTTCTTTTTTATATAATGTTTGATAGCCAAACTTTTTTTTTTTCTTGAGTCACAGTGCCTGTCTCGGGGGGAAACAACATTCAGAACCCCCATTATTTCAGCCACAGACTTTTTTTTTCCAACAATCCTCAGTCTGGTGGAAACATTTCTGGGAATTTGTGTCTTTTGACTTCCTCTTTGCACACAAATGTTTCACTTTCTTCATTTGGACTTTCTCTTGCTTTCTTGCTTCAGTGAAGCGTACAGGGTTTTCTCTTTCAGCATTGCCACTAATTTCCCCACTTAACCTAGAGGTAATGGATTTTCTTATATAGATAATGTTGTTGCAGATAGTATGCATGTATACAGATTGCACAAGTCTGTTAGTTCAGAATGATTCTGATTTACTAACATGACTATAGTGATGAGGGCAAAAAAGGGCAGTGCACATGCTCGATTAATCTGATAGTAATTTTACGCACTTGTTTTTTGTTCAGGGTAAGAAGATTTCCAAACACACCTAAGTAATTGAGGGCCAATGTGTCACAGTCTCAAAGAACAAGTGCAAATTGTGCTTCCAGCCTCATCTGTTACACCTAGGCTGACTTCAAATACCAGCATTGGACTAAATCGGGCTAATCCCAGCTCAAAGGGATGCCTAAAGTTCACAAAGTATGGGCCCTTTTTAACAAAGAAGCAGGTTAATTAAGACTCACACTGACTCACTCTACTACCCTCTACCACAGACGGGCATGGAGATGAACAAGTAAGCCAGAGCTGGACAAAATTCATCCTCATTGAATGAATAGAACATTTTATCAGCATGCGTTGATGCATAAAAAATAAAGTGATGCAGTAATGATTGTTGTGTAACAGATGATTTTCAGTGTTTCATATCTCTCATTCTGCTTTTTGTTCATATGTAACATTCTCATTAAATGAAGTGTGAAAAAAGGTGCCAGCTCTTGGACCCAACAGAGCTAATTATCAGGTCTAATGGCTAATGTGAGTCACTGGTTTCTCTAGCAACCATCATGCAATATCACACATTGAAAGGAGATGAAGGGGTAAACTAAAAAAGGTGCAACCTTAAGTTCCTTGATTTAGAAATGTGCAGCTTACAATGTTGTGTTTTCAAAATACAACTATGTACCAACAGTTGCTTAGCTATGTTACTTTTGTGACTACTACTATTCATTTGCTTTATTTTGTCAAAATGAAAATCATGTCTCAACAGTTCACACTGGGTAAAACACACTTATTTAAAATATTAATATTCTGCTAATAAAATATAAACTTTCCTTTCAAATCTTAAGAATCAAGGAACCACTGTGTGTATTGTTGGTAACTTCACATGCGATAGTCAGTACAACATATTGCTTGCCCAAGAATAAAACTGTAGCATATTTCTAAAAATGGTTTAACTTGCCAAGACCCTGAGGAAAATTCCCAGTGTCCCTACTTTAATTACAACAATACCCAAACAGGTGCAAGCAGAAACTGTAAGGACCTCTATGCATATTCAGTGCAATGAGGCTACCCCACCATTTGAAGTCTCCCACATGTTTGTTTGAATCTAGTATAGAACCACTGGGCTGTCTATGATGCTACATTAGCACTCAATTTTCCTTGATCTAAAAATTTCTAATTTAGCATTTCCAATGTGTGTTTTTCTAAAGGGTGTTGACAAAGGACCACAGAGGAATGAAGCTGGGCTTCTTTAGTGTCTATCATCCTTTTTTTCCACGTCTGATGCAATGGTTCTCAGAAGCTTTGGAGCTAGCTGGCAGCAAAAGCACTGTCCATGGTACTGAATGTTATTGGTTATAGACACATGGAATGCATAGTTAGAAATGTGATTAGTGGCTTTGGATGTCTGTTGCTGCTCTTTTTTGCGAAACATTACATCCTGGAAACAGCATTTTAGGAATATGTGCAGAAGTGGGTTAATCTAAAACAATTACAGGGCTGAAAAATTCTCCACAGAGTCTTGGGAAAAGATCAAAATGTTTCTGAACTGATAGCAGTACTAGCTCCTGGTGTCGGAAACTAAACAAATATTATTTTGCACATATAGCTGGCACATGCTTAGGTAATATGACGATCTAATTAGCACATCTGAAACATCTGTTCGGGTTCTTGAGTAATATAGTACTTTAATATTCTACTATTCACCCTTGGGCTGTTCGTTAATCTAGCATATTAATGTGGAGATGTTTCTGATAAGTTCAAATAGAGAAGATGAAAAACTATTCATTTTATAATGACCACCTCCACAAATAAGTTCAAAATGAAGAGTTGAGTAGGTGCAGCAAACAAGACAATATTTTACCTGCAAATAAATACTAGGGTGTTAACACCAATACAGCACAATGCATGTACGACAATCTTTAATTACACTACATCTAATTCTGCATTATTAGTCTAGTTGCACCTGCAATCTAAACCTGGGCAAATAATTTCAACTTTTAAATATGCCCCTACTATCAACGCCTAATACTTAAACTAGAGTTCACAGAGACAAATACAGTACAGCCCACAAACACACTCACAAACACACTCGCACACTTTTATATCAGATTTTTTGATCAATTTGTTTAATATCCGCTCAGATACCACCTGACAATAGATTTGCGTTCAGAAGGAAACTGTCTCTAATTAAAGTCTAAAGCATGAAGATGCTGCTTGAAACAAAAAATATCACTAAATGCTTGTAATATTTCATATGCTCATAATCCCTGAACATGCACGCTGGAAATTTGAGCCTTAGTATCTAAAATTTAAAAAACAAAAAAAAACAACAACAAAAAAAACCTAGACATCTGACCATATTTGGGAAACAAAAAACAGAAAACTATTGTTGAGTGTAGCACAGTTAATTAAAACAAGGGCACCACTCTAGATCTGTCACATCACTTGGCAGTTGCTTTAATTATATATTTTGGTCAATCTGTTCTTCCTGATGTGAGAGGGGATGCCATACACGAGACAACATCTGCTGAGGTATGTCACATGAGCTTCAACATCTGTCCATGTTTTTAAACAGCCTGTCACTCACTTGAGCTATGTTGCATATGTATTTATGCGATCATATTGAGAATGCACACACACAGTACTGTCAAATGCTGAGAGCTTACATCTGTGCCAGACACAATTAACACTCATAGATTAAGGAGGAAATCTACACACAAACAGAGAGATTGGCACTACACACAAACACCCAGACACACCCTGTGGCTTGCAGTCATTTTGGTCCCTTATGTTGTCCATCAAGAAGACAGTGGTGACTGTTCTCTAAACTGACTCCACCCACAAAGGCTTGTGATCACCTAAGCTGTCAACTAACATCTGCTGAAACTACCAACAAGCCAACTGTGAGACTGGCTCTGAAGATATCTCCACAGAAAATGTGTCACCTACACATGTTCAGAACTCAGCGGCATGTTTTCCCCTTCTATTTTTGCTAATTTTTATGTGGCAAACGTTATCTGCAAAGCCTTGGAGAATGTCAAACTGTTTTGTACGTGTGACACTGAATTGTAGGAAGTGTCTTGAAAGCTCGTGTCAACTCATCCTGGTTGAAAATAAATTGTTTACATCAATGTCAAATATTTTCAGTACTAAATAATGGCCATCCTTTGAATGCCTCAGTAGCGACATGAATAAAGTATTGTTAGATCTAGTTGGTGTGTGTTTCACACTTTTCACTCAGTGCAGTTCAGAGGAATCAGTCATGTTAGGTTGCTAATCATACCCTGAGTTTTTGAATTTGTGGTTGTCTGTGATGGAATGCCCCCGTGCAAGGCTGTCTTTGGTGCTGGGTATTCTTTGAAGTTGTGTGATCAGCATCTTACCTCTTACTGACACTAGCTGTTTTTTTTTTCATGTTAAATGTGAGTTCAGCACATATTTAACTAAAAAAGTAAATAAATAAAAACCACAGATCCGTTTCAGTGGCTCAAGCATGGCTGTGTAACTGGTGGGATCAAGACATCTGGACATTTTTCTGTATAATAAGGAATGTTCTACTATATAAGGATAATGATAATCTGCCTTATCCCCTCCTGCACACACATTTATATTTGTGTAGTCCAAGACACACATTTACACAGTTGCAGATGACACAGAAACCCAGAGACACACTAGCTTTCTAGCCTTACTCTCTAAAATCTTTCTCTTCGTAATCCCTTCTGGCTCTATTAATATTTCTGTTTCCATGGTGATTCAAGCCCAAATGTTGTACAGATAAGAGGAGATAAGAGCATAAGGAGCAGGGAGATAAGAGCAAGTGACCTGCAGAGATCACTACAGAGCACTAGAGGTCAAGCAGAAGAGCAGAAGTAAGTAAGTGAGAACAGACCATCCCTGCTCAACTCTTCTGCCAACCTACCCTGAAAATAAAAACACATATGTGACAAAATCTCATTTTTTAGCAGTGCCACAATTGAACAAATACTTGCAGCAACTTTCTTTCTATGTATGCAATTTTACATATATACATGCTTCACCCAGAGAAGCAAAACAAACAGTTATTAGTAAGAGAAACAATGTATAATGTAATGGATAATATATTTAATTTGTACCAACGGAAATTGTTTGGTCTATTCTTCATACATCATCACACATAATTCACAGTTATGCACTGAGTAAAACAGCCAGTAACAAATTTATACTAAATTTTTAAGTATCATTTTACATTTGTACAATCCAGATAGATGGCACAATGACAAAAATGCCATTCACATAATTCAAATTTGGGACTGTTATTGTCAAAGTAAATCATATCAAATTACTAGAACTGCCAAAGTAGTCATGAATGAGAGTTGTTGAATCTGTGATATGTTTCAGGGCTGTAGATGATAAGAATAAAATATTACAAGTCTTATAATGAAGTCACTGCTCTTCAACATTCTCACAAAATGCACTAAACCAATCACCCATTCCTCAGACAGACCTTACTATATGCTTGTGATGACTGTACCTGTTTGTTGTTATACTTCGGTTGGCTCGTCTTGTAGCTGTAATCTGAGTACTGGTCTGAGCCAGTGGAATTGTCGTCTCCTCCTGTTCCTACGAAGGTGTTGGTGGCAGGGAGGTCCTGGACCGCCTGGTGCTTCTGTGAGGCAGAAGGCGATTGGGCTTGCAGCTGGATGGAGGGTAAAGGGGAGTTGGAACGGTAGTGTCTGCCTATATCAGGGCTTCCTGGTGAATATGTTAAAGGCAGATGTATCCTGGGGCTGTCATTGACTCCATCAAGGTTGAACTTGAGACTTTTTTGAAGGCTGACCTCTTCTTCTTCCCCAAGTGGTTTTGGAGACTTCTGAGGTTTGCCTTTCCGTCCACGTTTGCCTTTGGTGTTTTTTGGTGCCTGCTTGGGTGCATATAAGTCCTTGGTTTCTTTTTTGCCAGCTTGATATCCACTCTTGGTTTCTCTTTGGATACGGTGTCGAATAAATACCACCACCAAGATCAACATTACAACACCTGCTACACCAGCAAGGCTTCCAAACAAAATATTACTACGCTGTGCAGCAAAACCATTGTCAGGATCACCAGCAATGTCCCTATCCAGTGGAGTGTAAAGACTGTGTCCCACTAAGGCTTCCACTAAGCTGACATTTGAAATGGTTTCATTGACATAGATGTGGACCAGGGCAGTGGCATGGCGTGCAGGCTTCCCCTTGTCACTTACTCGCACCACTAGGCGATGTAATCCACCATGTTTGCGTGTCATCTCCTTTGCTAGAGTGATCTCTCCACTTGAGGGGGAGATACGAAATAACTGGTAAGGGTTTCCACCAGCAATACTGAACACCAGCTCTGCATTGGGGCCATTGTCTAGGTCCTCAGCTTCCACTACTTCAACATGGCTATCTGGGGAGGCTAGAGGTGATAAGCGCCTGAAGGAGGAGTTGGAGGGCTTAGTTATCACAGGATCATTGTCATTTTCATCTAGTACATTGATTGTAACACCCACATATGAAGACCTGGGGGGCTCTCCTCCATCCACTGCTTTTAGACGGAAATTATAGCTGCTTTCTTTCTCCCTGTCAAACGAGATGCTTGAGAGAATAGTGCCTGTTCCATTTTGAACAACAAACTTCCCTTCATCAGGCTCTACAGAGAGGTGAATGCGGGCATTCTCGCCTTTGTCCATATCTAGGACTGTCACCATACCAACTGGACTCAGAGGTGGCATGTTTTCCAAAACTGAAAAACTGTAGCCACTAAGCATGAATTTGGGATCATTGTCATTGCGGTCTATTACTTTTATTACAACAGTTGCTGTTCCTTTATGGACAGGAGACCCTTTATCTGCTGCAGTGACCCGAAACTCATATTGTTCTTTGTGTTCACGATCAAGAGAGCTTTTGGCTCTTACTTCGCCTGTGTTTGGGTCAATCTCAAACAAGCCTTTGATGGATGAATCTGGCAAAATATTATAGAGAAGTTCGGCATTAGTGCCGCTGTCAGCATCTGTGGCTATAACATCTAAAATCTTTTCCCCTGGTTGGTTTTCTTCAGCAAAATCAACTTCAAACAAGGTAGGGGAAAATATTGGAGAGTTATCGTTCATATCAGTCACTTGCACCTTCAAAGAGTTTGTACTAGAGAGTGCTGGGTTTCCAGAATCTACAGCCACAATCTCTACTCGGTAATCTCTAACTCTTTCATAGTCAAGAGGAGTGGTGGTCTGTAGGAAATATTTCCTCTTGTTGTCACTGGTTGAGTCACTGGCAGGGCGAAGCTGAAATGGCACATCACCTGCTACCACACAAGTGACCACAGCATTTTCTCCCTCATCTTTGTCAGATACTTGAACTAAAGCAACAGCTGTTCCCACTGGCATGTCTTCGGAAATATTTGCCACTCCTTCACTGTGAGTCACAAGACCAATCCCACGAATCTCCACAGCTGGAGCATTGTCATTTTGGTCAGTCACCTCAATGGTTACAAATGTCTTTGAGCTTTTAGGCTGAGGGCCTTTATCCCTTGCTAACACATAGAAGGACAAGCTGCTGATTTCCTCCCTGTCCAGTGGTCCTTTGACATAGATAATGCCAGTGGACCGATCAATTCGTAAGAGTTTCGGTACTGGGTCTACTGCCTGGTGAAGGGTATACTCAATTTCTCCATTCGGGCCCATGTCAGAGTCGTTTGCTTTAACCTGTAATCAAAACATATTCTATGATTAAAGGCATTAATTATGTGCAACAGTTTGGTGTTATAATTAATGAATGATTGGTCACTGAATAAATTAATCCAGGAATCTGTGTGGGTCTGATCACTTCAACTCACAGCATGTAGACAACTTTGTTTAGGCATAATTTTGCTATTGCTTTTCCTCTGTTTTTTGATAGTTACATCACTGGCCTTCTTTCTCTTTTTCCATTTCTAGGTTTCAATGAAAGGTTGTAAATTATTAGGCCTGACATTTCCTTCATGATAATCAGTGTAAATTCACAGCAGCATGCTGTGAAAATCCTGCACAGAGCAATTTATACTCAAACTGTTCTGCAACTATATTGCCAGTACAAGCTATAAGCAGTTATTACCTGGACAAGGATAATGAGCTAATACATTCTTCAAAAATATATTAAAAAACATAAAATCCAAAATTTAAAACTATACATTTATCCAGAAAAACATTGCTGGTTGCAATTTAATTTTGCAATCCAGACTACAACATTATACAAAAAAAGTTCTTAAATTACCTGCAACACAGAGTGTCCAACAGGGCTATTTTCCGAAACCTCTGCCTCATATGTGGACTTTTCAAACTTGGGAGCGTTATCATTGGCATCAGTCACCACCACTCTGAGTAATGCACTGCTGTAGCGCTGAGGGTTTCCTCCATCCACTGCCTTTATGGTGAGGTCATAAGAATCCTTTAACTCACGATCTAGGTTGCCTAGGACAATGAGCTGTGGGAGCTTCCCTCCCCTGTCATCAGCCACTTGTAAACCAAATAGGGTTGTAGCATCTGGCCCTGCAGTCAGCGCATAGTCAGCTACCCCATTCCTGTCAGAGTCCCTGTCTGTAGCTAGAGGTATGGAGAATAACGCTCCCATGACAGTGTTCTCGGGGACTGAGATGGTGAGCACAGAAGAAGGAAATTGGGGGGTGTTGTCATTGATGTCCTGTACTTCAATGCGTCCTTCAATAAGCCGTGGGCTCTGGTTTTGTATCAGATCTGTCACTGATACTTCAAATTCCAGGTAGCAGGGTTTACCCTTAGCCAGGGAGCGACAGTCCCTCAGGTTTTCTCTGTCTATTGGAATCTCTGTGGTGTAAATGTCCCCTGTCTTTCCATCAACACGAAGATAAGGGGAACCCACCTCTAGCTTGTAAAGGTGACCTGAGTCTGGCAGTCCCTGGTCTGCTGCCAGGCTACCTATAAGAGTATTTGGAGGTTGCTCCTCCTGGACCCGGTACAGGATACTGCCTTTAGCAGAGCCACAGTGCAGCACCACGACCCAACACAATATCACTTGTAAATTCAGTTCCATTAGGTCATCAGACGATCTGCCTGTAAAATGAAAAAAACACAGTATGGGTCAAAAAGCTGGTTCCCTTTGGAAATTCCTTATTTGGGTTCTGCTGAAACCTAGCTCCATAAAGCAATATTTACTTAGCTGTTACTTTTTATTGAATTATTCAGAAAAGAACAACAGAACTTACATCAGCGAGTCAGAGGTCAAAGTGAAACATTAGACAGGGAAAGCAAGCAGCACTGTATTTTTCAGTTATTACTCTACAGCTATAAAATTAATTGTTTTTGTCAATAACTTGCAGTAAAACATACAGCAAACCTAGAAGCAAAACACAATAATGAGACAATGACAATAACAAAGAGAAAATAGGGCATATTTTTAAAAATGCAATCATAGCTATCCCAGCATGGCTTCTTTTCAGTCTCAGAGCTTCAAGAGTTTCAATGAATATCTCAGCTTTATGAAATTCATGGAAAAATGAATGTAGGAACAAGAAATTACATCTTGTGAGCTTACATCCAAAACAAACTTGAGGGCCAGTGTGGATTGTTTCAGCTGAATAATCAAATAAAAATGTAATACAAAAACTCACAGCCTAAGAGACTCATTATTTCTGTATTACATGGCTAGACACTGAGTAGGGAAGCAATGTAGCTCTAACATATCCTATGGTTTGAAACCCACGCTCAAGAATACGCCCTTACTAGCAAGCCAATTTTTTTTTCTACTGAGCGAAATGAAATATTTGACCAATTTGTTTACCCAAGAGGCGTCTGACAATGAACACTTGCACACTAAAGGTCATAGAGTCAAATATTTTTCTCATGCCGATTATGCAAGTTTGCTGCTATCATCACACCCAGTTTCCACCCAACAATGCACAATGCAGACATTCCCATCCACACTCCATTGCCACTGGCTAGCTCAAACACTGTAATCATTATGTTTGATTTTGAACCTTTCAACTCTGCAATTACGACCCATTATTTTAGTGTCTTCTTTGATCTTTACTCCCTCTAGCAAAAGAATTCTGGGTTTTTTTCAGGCTGCAATGATTTTAGAGTATAACTATTTCCCCTCTCTCTCTCTCTCTCTCTTTCTTTGTGTGCGTGTGTGTGTGTGTGTGTGTGTGTGTGTGTGTGTGTGTGTGTGTGTGTGTGTGTGTGT
>VVHJ01063661.1:10250-21938 GCA_015107715.1 Tylochromis polylepis | reverse complement strand
ATAAAACTTTACACTGAAAAAAAAAAAAGAAAAAAAGGAAAAAAAAAAACAAAACAAACAAATAAAACAAAAAAAAAAAACAATAAAAAAAAAAAAACTCTTTAAGTGAATAGAATCCAAAAGTTATGAGAACAAAACTAAAAATCCTGTGAAAAAGCCAAAGACCATCACATTGATATGATTACATTATTGATACACTGTGCACCTGTGGCCAGTCATGCAGTACAGTAGACAAATCTGCCGCTACAGACGAGAACTAAAAAAATAATAGAACTGGAGTCATGTTTATTTTAGTTAATGTGTTGATTGTTTTCACAAGTTAAAAATTCCTGCATATTTATCTACCTGCATATTTGCCTACGTATGCATATAAAAGTTCTTTGTAACCGAGACTATTCACTCTGCTTTTGTTGTGTGTGTCAACTGAGTCAACATGGCGAGTCAGATTTCACTTCAGCAACATTAATGTTTGAATAAACAGCCGAGCGTAGGGAAGGTGTTGTACAAAACGTAGGGCAAAGACTAGATCAGGGTGCATGTTTGCTTGCAGAAGTAACAGTCAAAATGTGGTCATTATCCAGCACATTATGATTTTGTTTCCTCGCTGATCACACTGTGATAGTAATCACTGGCAGCGGCTTGAGATTTAAACTAGGAGATCATCATAAAACCCTAGCACAGCCATGGCCAGGCCATGGCCATTGCATTTTTCATTGGCACTATAACTGTTTCCAGTTATAGACAGTCAACTCATGATGATAATGTATGCCCGTCATAACTTTTGTGCCAAGGCTATGTGGCTGAAAGTGCTACAAAGAGACGCGGAGGCTTTTCTATTTCTCCGTGCACAGCAGAGCATTATACTGATGAAAGAGATGACTCTAAGCCAGTGAAAAACAGCATTCGATACTCCTTTTAACCTGGAGCGAAGTTGTGAATGCTTCCAATGTAGATTAGTATAATGTTGCACAGTTAATTAAGAGGAAAAATTAAACTAATTTGTCATGGAATTATACAGTGCAATTCCTATGATTAGATATAATTTGTATTTTACTGCATAGTTTATAAAGGACCCTGTTCTAGTATGGCTGTTGTTATTTACTTATTTGTTTTGTTTTGTTTTGTTTTTTTTAACATGAGAGCCGTTGTGCACAAGCTCCTGCTTTCTTCAGACTTGAATTATCTTTAGATGATGCAGTCAACTTTATTTTATTGTCTGAACCATCAAATGATGCTGATGCATTTAAACTGGAATACTTAGAGGGGCGAACCCTCCCCCCCACAATATAACGGTTGCACAACCGAAAATAGAACAAAACCGTTCCACCTTAAAGGAATAAAACTTAGAAGTGTTTTATCATTCCATGTAAATACATTTCTGATAATGACTGTGAGAACAGATTAGCTCAATTAGGAGGAAGCATCTGGAGCTGACGTTAAGTGCATGCACACAGATAGATTATCAGAGCTCCTTTGCACTAAGATTCATGGGCAGTTTTACCTCTCCTTCCCTGTTTTACTTTGTTGCTGTCTCACTGTCTTAGCTCCTCAAATCCCCTCACTAACACTCTCAGAAAATGATGCCTTGTAAATCTGTCATGAGGAGGATTATTTGGGAGTGTTGCTACACCGACTCGCCCTCCTCCCAACCTCAATTAGGGCCAAACAGACAGGCAGACGCAGCCCTTCTCACCTCCCTTCCATTCTCACTAATGAGATCCCAGCATCCCCTCAATAAAAAAGCGTTTCTGCAATCATTCCTTCCATTTTGACTTGTCTGCACAGGAGACCTACGCAGGCCATTAGAAGTGCCCCTTTTTTCCCTGTGACTCACCGTGCAGAGTGGGGGTAAACACATGCTCCTCAACCTTTCTTTTCTCCAATTTTCACTTCTTCACATTTCCTCATGCTTCCGTTTTCCACCCACGTCTTATCCCCAAATAGGATCTCTTCAGCTTGATGGATGTAAGGCTTGAAATAAATGAAATAATGTAGGGGAAAACGGGGGTTTTATGACTCAGTGTTTTCTCTGCCTGATTCAGATTGCGCTCTGATTTAGAGTCGTCTTTTTTTAGGGAGAGAAGGGGACAAAGTGAAGCACACGGGGATAGCTGCCAAGGGAGACGAGGCAAAGATGGGTAGAGCTGGGGTAAAAACCGATGTGCGAAAATAATCGTCATTGGAAGAAATGCATAATAGATGCTGCAGCAGTGAGAGAAAAGCAGAAAATAGAAATATAGATCTAGTGTCAAACTAGCTTCCTATCCCCCCCTTTCCTTCTCATTAAGACATGTCTTGTATTTGTTATTTGAAGTCTACCGATGCGGGATCTGCAAACCTGTGACTCATACCGAGACAGACTGACTGGCAGACTGGTTGGAGCACAGATCAGAGCACAGCGCGCCTATGATAATATGACATTTTACTGATCTTTGTAAAAATTTGTCTTTCAGTTCTTCCTGTAGGGACATCAGAGGTCAACTATAGAGCAGCACTTCTAGAGCTGCTTCGGATTCAGTTTGGTGCTCAAGGTCACAACAACAGTGTGACGGAGTCAGTGTTTCAAAGATGTCATAAAATTGCAGAAAATTGACTTCTTCATGATCTTGTCAGTCTTTGACAAAACACACAGTATATACTGTAGTATTTATTTTTTTCCTCTGTTTTTTATGTAAACACACATTAATGCATTTAATTGTAATGTTATAATTTGATGCACATTTACCACTGTTCTTTTTTTAATTACAGTTCAGCTGAGTTTCTATGATGAACCCAGTTCACAATGTCTCTGTTTTTATGTGAGCAGCTTGTATGATGGATGTTGCATTTTAATTTTTTTTCAGTGTTTTTCAAAAATACCCAGGACTTAACCTGGCCTTTTTCTCTAGTATGGGTAATGTCCTTCTTCATAAAAAGAATTAATCAAACAACCACAATGAATCAAAGACATGAAAAATTTGTGAAGGCTTTGAATGAATCTCCTGAGAACTTACAAAGTTGGAGAAAAAACTAAAACCGCTTGGTTTTTGTTCCTTGAACACACTGGTTCACGTCAGGATTAATATTGTCTCACTTTTCTTTAGTATAGGGAGAATAATTGATAAGAGTATTTGACATGTGAAGATCTTATCTTTTCTCTTCCACTTGTGACACACCTAGTGATTTTTCACACCCACTCACATCACGCTGCTGGTCGTACACGCATTGTCAGGCTCCCCCTGTATCTGCATGGACACATTCAAAGCTGTCTACAGATGAGAATAAAAGACTATTTCACCCTACCAAAGTAGTCTTTCCACTTGTGTGGGACTCTAACCCTTTCACCAAGGAAGCTTCAGTTTATGTGCTCAGACATATTAACACAGTCTTTCCTTTTCCTATTCCTGATAATATGATGTGCACATTATTGCTGCCACCTACATGTGCACAAACAAATGCTTGGTCCAGAAGTCATATTAAACCCACGCAGTAGCATAATCATGCATATCATCCACATCCACCTTTCTCCCTCACTTTGTCTCTCCCACACTTTGTCATTAGCTGCTTCCAGAGGGAGAACCAACCACATGCATGAATGGAGATGTATTTGGAGCGCATCTCTCAAGCACCGCTGATAACATGGTGACATAGTGGAAAAATAGTGGTAGATATATGGACTGTTAATTTTTGCTCCAATTCATTTGTAAAGTAAAGACTAGGTCATTCTGAAAGAGCATCCTCAGCCATGCCCAGTGCTCTTTTGCAGTAAAAGAAATGCATCTGTTCCACAATTTAGAAGACTGATTCCTTTGACAGTGTTCCACCGCTTCACCAAGTTTCATGAAATATTTCTTGGTAGTTTTTGCAGAATCTCATAGACAAACAAAGACAGAAATGATCACATACCTTGATCAGCTCTCATCAGTGCACAGAAGTGCATGGCTCATGCATGATTTTACACCATTTGAAGCCTGGCTAGCTGTCTTTCAGTTGTGTTAATTAATTATGTTCAACAAGTAGAGCTATCAGTATCTCCATTTCTTTGCTGTTTGTGGCTTTGCTGACATTTGTTGGAGAGTTGTCCATGATGACAGTCTGGCTGCCTCCTTACCTGCCAGTAGAAAGCCTGTGCCATATAGCCTGTCATTACAGCTGATGACTCCTACAAACACAGACCTTTTTTTTTTTTCTCTTTTCTTTCTCTTCTTGTCTTTATATTTGTCTGATATTTTCTTCTCCTGCAGTGCCAGTTACTGTTGAAGTGTAACTTTTTGAGAGGAGAGAAATTGATGTTGAGAGGAGGTGGAATGGAAAAATGGAAATGGGATGGGTGAAATTGTTATGGAAAATCAAGCAGGAGGAAGGAAAATGAAAGTAGTGGGTTGGTTTATGGTCCTCGATTTAGAGGGAATGGGCTAGTGGTTGTGAGGGGATGATTGTTGAAAAAAAAAAAAGGTAAAATAAATTAGGCTGTGAAATAGGAAAACAAAATAAGATCAAGTGCAGGAAAACAAAAACAACAGTTTAAAGACATGACATGCTGTTAGATGACCAGATAAGAGATGATGTTGAAGCGTCCCAAGCACTCGAATTTCGTACAAGGCATGGATAAACACTTTAAAGGAATTTTACACTTGCACGGCACCATGGATTAGATGGCTGGTGTTACTCTAGGTTTTTAAATATCTATGCCACTCTTTCACTCCACTGCTTTTCTGGCAGCTTGTCTGTTTATTCTGCCTTGAAGGTCCGTTGCTCATCCTATCATCCCTAGTCAAACTCCTCTGGATTAAGAGCAAACGCTGAGTTGCACACACAGATTTGGCACAACAAGGAAACAGTTTGTTTATTGCTGTTCTGGCTGTCATTGTAATCCCACTTTTAGTAACTAGATTATATGCAACAATGCATTAATGCCCCTTTGCTGCTCAAAACCCCCATAGGACTAGATAGAACTGCACTAGATGACACAAGGGGTGCACTGGGAGACACTCACAGGCAGGTCTTGCTTCTTGATACTGATCCAGTTTAAATGCGAGTCTTGTGAAAGGTAATTACTTAAATGTGTATGGCATCATGTCACTAAAATAGAAGATCAAATGAGTCTTAAAACAACGTGTGGGCTTCAACTCTGGCACTTAAATGTACCATGTGGACTTTTACTTTAAAATTATGTTAACATTTCTTCCGTCCTTGTATTTCCGTCCTGACTGACAGAGTTTTGAAAGCATGTGATACTTGGTCCATACTAGAGAACTGACGAGAAAAATATCTTCAAACAGTGTTCAGAGCAGATGAAATGCATTGTGTGCAGTTGAAAAATGTGGACAACGCTGTAATATATACGCAGTGGGGGGGAAATAACGATTTGATCCCCTGCTGAATTTGGAAGTTTGCTTACTTACAAAGAAATGGAGAGAGAGAATGTGAACCAAAAATCCAGAAAAACACATATAAATTGATTTACATTGAGTGAAGTAAGTATTTGATCCCCAATCAAAACATGGCTTAGTACTTGGTGAAAAAACCCTCAAGCACAGCAGTAAGACATTTCTTGTTCGCCACATTTTTTTTTTCTTCTTCTTTTGTCCCTAGCTGGTGGTCGGCTGGGGAGGTCATCCCCGGAGCCAATACCTCGCTGTGGGTGCCGCAGGGTTTCCATCTCGGTCAACGATGCACTTCCAGGCCTTGCGATCTCTTGCCTTGACCTTTGCTTGTTTGAGGGTTAGACGTCGTTGTTTGAGATCATCTTCAATTTGCTTGATCCAAGTCTTCTTGGGCGCGTCACGCCTGATTCTCCAGTGGGCAGGGTGCCGCTGCAGCAGAAGGCGATATGGCAGGCGATGGTTACTCATGCGGCAGATGTGGCCAAACCATTGCAGTCGTCGCTTCTGGATCAGCTCTTCCAACGAGGGCTGCTGGTGACATTGACTACGTATCACACTGTTGCTGAGACGGTCACGGAGTGACACTTGGAGAATCTGGCGCAAACAGCGCATTTGGAAGACCTCAAGCTTGTTGAGGTCATGCTTGAGGATGACCCAGGTCTCAGATCCATAGAGAAGAATGGGCAATACCAGTGTGTGGTACAGGCGGATTTTGGTGACGAGGGTGATGTTTGTCTTCCTCCAGATGCACCATCGGAGGGAGGCAAAAGCCACCGCCGCTTGACCAATTGTTGAGTGTTTTTCTGCCGTTGATGCCACTTTCTTTTCTTGTACCAGAGAGCCGAGGTATTTGAATTCCTGCACTTGTTCGATTTGCACACCTTCAAGATGTACGGTGGCTGGCGACCCGTCGGCAGTAAGAACTTTGGTCTTCTCGCCACTGGTCTTGAGGCCATATGGTTGGGCAAACTGGGTGACGTCGTGTAGGATGTCTGTAGCCTCTGTGTCATTTTCAGCAAAGATGGCACTGTCATCTGCAAACATCAAGTCGGTTATATATTGGTCATCCGCAAACTGGACTCCACGGCGGCCGTTGAAGGTCCTGCACATAATTGCATCGATTACGACGTTGAAGAGCAGGGGAGATGCTACATCACCTTGCCTAACGCCTGTCCTGATTTTGAATTCTTCAGATAAATTATTTTGTATACGCACAAATTCAGCAGGGGATCAAATAATTATTTCCCCCTGTCCACGGTCATTCACTCAGTCTGGACAGATAGAGCAAACTGATAAATTTCACTATAAAAGCATCATCATTTTTTTTTTCTATCTTTATCAAATAAATTTTAAACTATTTAAATATAAAACAGATTGAGAAAGACTTTGATGAAGGCTCTAAATGATTTCTTGTGCTATTAAGCAGTGTGTAGCTAATGCAAACATAACTATTTTTTCACTTGTTTAAGCTGCAATGCAACTACATTACTAAAAAAAAAAAAATGTAAAAATGCTTTTTTTATCTTTCTCATCCCTCATTGCACTGAATACATAATTAACTCCACTGGCTAATGAAGCATTGTGCTTAGCACATTCAAGTCAGCAGTCAGAGTTGTCCTCTTTTTCTAATTCCATACAATATTGGCCTAAAGCTTTCTCATAGTGAATGTGCTTGGTCTCTCTAATTGGGTCACCAGAAGCCTAAAAAAGTTTGAGAGGAAAATAGAAAGGTAGAAAGAGGAGAACGACACAAGGGTGCGCCGAAGGCTAAATGGGTGCATTTTGATTCCCAGCAGCGGTTTAAAACCCACTCTGTGTACTGTATTGTGCCAGGATAACTGTAGTACCTAATGAAAATTCAAAAACAGGTGAGTCATTTTCCTGGCATGTTAATGGGTCAAAAAGATGCATTTGATCCATTAGTGTTAGTTGTAAGTGTTCTCGTGGCTCCAATTAGAACGACATTTCTTGGTGTGAGCAGGCCTAATGAAAAGCGACATTAAAACATGGTATATGTCAAATGTGTCAACATGGGAAAAGTATATTTTCATTGAGCTCCAAGCTAGTCATAAAACTGCTTATCACCATAAACGCGACTGCAAAATTATAGTGATGTGAGCCCCAAGAGGACAGAGCCATTACAGCCTCTTGTAAAACACAACATATCAGCAAAATATGTGCAAATGATCACAGGCAATTAGATGCACGCTGTTTAGTTACGAGAATCATGTCCAACAGCCCCTTGGGGTAAAAACCTTGCTCAGATGAAACGTAGAATCTGTAGACAAACACATATCCCCTTTAAATTACAAGGAATCATCATCAGAGCTTAGTGCATAGTGAACTGACAGGCCTGTGTTACAGACAAAGGCAAGACTGCATGGAAATGATAGATGATGGTACTAAACTTTAAATTATGCGCCCCCCTTTGGCATTTTTATTTTTCTATTCTGTTCTTTTCAAATGATCCATTTAAAGCAAGCATAGCGGCATTTATACAGTTCTCACAGACCTTTGCAAAAACTATATGCATCCATTATATCTAGTGTAGTCTTTCTTTCTGTCTTTGATTCCTGAAGCAGGCCAGTGGTATGCAACTCCTATTTTTTTTTTTTTTTTTAAGAAAAACTACTCAATCCCATTGCAACTGTCGAATTTGTTTAACAGCCTCCACCCCTGCTTGACATACACAATATCCCTGCTGTGGGGTATGCTGTGTGAGCAGGATTACAGTAGCAAAGTGCAGTCTAATGTGACAGAGAGGCAGTTTAATGTCCCATTATAGATACCAGGGTCTTGACAACCAATAAAGCATTTAGATGCAATTTGTTCCTCTGGTGCGTTCACTGCTTAAATGTGCTGTTGCCTTTTTTTGTGGAACAACCTCTTTAGCGTTGACTGTTCGGTTTACATGCGATAGGTCTGTGACAGCGCACTTTCTTTATGTCGTGTTTAGGGCTCTTTAAGACACAAGCTTATTTTTTACTGTTGGTGAGTGATTAAACGGTGACATGATTTTCAAAAGACTTGAAGTTGAAGCTGAAATATATTTCATCTCTGCATACACCTTTTTGGAAAGTACAGCTCACCTTTACAGCTTGTAAAGGCTTTTTTGGAGCCACTTCACATGCTATCAGTTTTTATTTGTTAGGTGTGTAGGTGTGGCTCTTTGAGGCTCCTGGGTTGCTTTGCATGCACTGGTCTTTTTAATGTCTATCCAAAGATTTTCAGTGATTTTTAGGGAATGTGTGGGCTTGCACCTCTAGAGGCTGTGGATTTTTGGGGTGTATTTAGGATCACCATGCTGTCTTAGAAGTCATTCTTTTTTCATCTTTAGTGTTTTTCATGATTATGTGATGTTAGGTTTCAGAACTGGTATTCCTCTCGCTCTTGGCGCTACCATTCTCCTGCTTTGTGAGCTGGTAGGTGGGTAAAGGAACCCTTGGTGGATGATTTTTGGGAAATATGCGATGAGTTTTTGTGAACTCAGCCTTAGCACCCACAGGCTACTTAAGGGCTGAGAGCTGATACCTTGCTTTTAAAAAATGTATAAGCTAATTAATTAATAATCTGAGAGCCGAAATCTTTGGTGCACAAACTTTTTCAGGCTTCTCCTTTATTTTGTTCCACTCAAAAATAATAACACTAAAACCAGTAATACTACGTTAATCTTCCTTAAAATTTACAGTGTTTCATTGTGGCCTTTTAGGTTGAAGACGTTATCGCCCCCATTTTTTCAATTTTAAGGAATCTTTTAACACGTTCATAAATATCAATCTGATCATTATATAATCAACAACCATTTGGAACACTTTACGATAATGCACTGACCTGGTGGGACAGATATACATGCATGCACCTTGGAGATGCACTGTTCAGACACTCTCATACTGGTGCCCCTGGAGCAGTTTAGTAAATGTTTGTTCCTTCCCCATGACAGTGCTAGTTAAAACTCTCAGGCTACTTGCATCACAGTCAAATGATGGTTGTGTGAATTGATGAAAGATTTAGCCTGGGGAGAACTGTTTTAGATGCTATCTATGTTTTATTTCAATTATAGCTGAGATCACAGAGACTGCCAGCATGATGATAACAAGCCAGCTGACAGTTAATCCCTCAGGACAGGAAACGAGTTTTACAGCAACTGATGTCATCTAAGGTTAAATGTCCATTGTGATGAGGCGCTCTTCAAAGGCAGCCACATCCAGCTATTGTTCTATCTCCCCTTTCTATCATTAGAGTAGCAGGAAGATGAAAGTCCAGATAACTCTGCGGCTCTCCAATACCCAAGACCTCCTATTAAAGCAAAATGGAAACTAAGCAAGTACATAAAGATTGTAGAAAAGATAGCCGAATAGGTGTCAGCGTATATACACACACATACATGTCTGGTGTCTGTGGTACCCTCCTCAGCATTGGCAGACATCACAAGAACTGTACAGTATGATGTAGTACAACCCTCAACCCAGGGAGAGATGTTAAACATCCAATAAAATGCTATTGCCACTCCTCTTTGAACAGCCACTCATCAAAATTGAGATCTTAACCTCCGAGTCAGCATCAGAAAGTTATTTCTCTCAATGGTTCCTTTTAAGTAGGGAAATTATGTCTGCTGGATATTATCCCCCTTGCTGTGTTTAGTGGTACTGAATGGCAGCTAATGAACACCACCTCTGCGGTTGCCTCCCCTTGACGCCCTTTGCTCAGCCAGTTTGCTGGTGGCTGTCTGGGAGATGAGAGGAAGGAGCGGAGGGACAAAGAGCAAAGGAAACAGAAGGAGAAAAGGACACAGCAGGGGGCTGTCACACCTTTTACCAGTCCAGTTACAAGGTGGGAGCCCTTAGTTTTAGCTTGGACAGATCAAAGGAGAGAGGTGTTGCCAAGAGCACGATGGTAGCAGCAATAGCTGGTTACTATTATGTCTTGTTCATGCATGGATCCAAGTGTGATGCACAGGTGTTTGATATACCTTACAGGACCCCTTTTGTTTCTCCTCAGTATCACTTGCTTTTATTAAATATGATGAGCTTTTTCACGTTTCATTAACTGCTGCATGTTTCCATCTCATTTTCTTTCAGTCACAGGGATCTAAAGCCAGAGAACCTCTTGCTAGATGAAAAGAACAACATCAGGATAGCAGACTTTGGCATGGCTTCCCTTCAGGTTGGCGATAGTCTGTTGGAAACCAGCTGTGGGTAAGTACTATCACAAATGTAATGTCTGTATGTACTATATGTACATGTCTGACTTAAATCTTTATCATCTAGATATTAGATGTTAGATGTCCTGAGGCAGTAATTAAAGAGTTCAGAGTTAGAGTGGAGGTGGAAATGCTGCCATGTAAGAGGAAAACGGAGAGAAGTCAGAGAGACTAAGCGGAGTGAGTGGAGCCATCAGGTTCTCAGCTAGGTGCAGCGTTGTCAAAGTGCCCATTATCATGCTGTGCTGATCTCTTCAAGAGACACTTTCAGTGTCTATCACTGACTGTGGTATCTGGCGATGAGCGTGGCCAGGGCCACGGCCACACATTACTGCTCCCGTCTTCTAATATTTCACACTGGGTTTATGATCTAATAGTCACAACTGCACCATGCACATCAATCCCATGACATTAATGAATTTGCTTGCAGGAAGAGTCACTTTCAAAGTGGGACTACACTCGGAAAAGGACTGAGGTCTCTTTTATTGTGGGGGTGATTTTCTTTAACCCTGAAGTGTAGCGGTCATTGTGCAGGGTCATATTAAATCAATAAAAGGTAACCCACTTGATGACGATTACTTTTTTGTTTTAAAGATTGTTTTTTGCCCTTTATTGGATAGAGACAGTGTAGATAGACAGGAAAATGGGGGGGGAGACATGCAGCAAAGGGTCACGGGTCAGACTCGAACCCAGGCCTACTGCTCTCCAGCCATACGGCATATGGGCGCCTGCTCACCCACTGAGCTAAACTGGCACTCGTGATGACTACTTTTAAGCACTGGGTTCATAAACTCAGTGACACAGAAACACCTCACTGCTGCACTGTGGTCCTCTAAAGCAATTCATTTCACTCTTCCATTAAATTCACTTCAAACAGATTTGAATATGTAAGTGCAGCCGAATAAGATAGAAGTGCACTGTTGTTTTTATTCTCTTGATTCTTTGCTTTGTTTTTTTCTATATAATGAAGTCTTATTGTCTAGTGATGAAGTAAAATAACACAGATCAGCAAACAGAATTTTTATCAGTAGGTATAGGTCACCTATTAAAACATATATATATATATATATATATATATATATATATATATATATATATATATATATAATATAACGAACATGA
>VVHJ01063660.1:4012-18666 GCA_015107715.1 Tylochromis polylepis | reverse complement strand
GAAAACGGCGTTTTCGTCTAAAAACGCTCCACGTCCACACTATCGTTTTCAATCGTTTCCGAAAACGCTTACGTTCCTGTACCGCGCATGCGTGAAACGTAAGACGATTCGACCTGCGTCATTTCCATCTGCCGTTTATTTACTTATTTACTTTACATTCTCTCTTCTTTGAAGAAAAGCTATCTGGAGCATGTACAAACTGATATTAATCTTTAATAGGGTCGTCAAAATTGAGAGCAAACAAAACAACTGCTGTACAATGCCGTCCGCCATCTTAGTTGAATTGGTCACATGACTGCATCACAAGACTAAAATGCGTCATCGTTTCCAAAAACCTCCGTTTCTGCAGTCCACACTGCCACATGAAAACGGCGTTTTCCAAAATCTCCACTTTTGCCGGAGTTTTTAGAAAGATTTGTTTTCAGAGGCGACATCTCCGTTTGTGTGTAAACGAAAGGTGCAAACGAAGGGGAAAGTATACGTTTTTAAGGGAAAACGTATATGTGTAAACGGGGCCTTACAGCTGAAACAAAAAGGTTATGGTTGAGTCAAAATCACAGTAACAGTTCTTGTCTGTTTTTCTGTAACACCTTTTTTTTTTTTTACATTGTGTGAGAGAAAGACAAAGAATCCTGGGTAAAAATCATGAGAAAAGTTACATGATATTATCACTTCAACACCAACTTAATAAATAGATTAGTATGTATGCTTATCCCAGCAAAGAGCTAAAAAAAAACATGCTAGCTTGGGAGTCACTGCACCTAGTGCTCCGATTACCACTGGGACCACTGTTACCTTCACCCTCCACGAATCCTCGAGCTCTTCTCTGAGCCCTTGGTACTTCTCCAGCTTCTCGTGCTCCTTCTTCCTGATGTTGCTGTCATTCGGGATCGCTACGGCATCGTTAGTTTGTCCGTCTGTATCTGGAAGTCCCACAGGATCTTAGCTCGGTCATTCTCGACCACCCAAGGGGGCGTCTCCCATTTTGACCTCGGGATTTCCAGGCCATACTCGGCACAGATGTTTCTGTATACTATACTACGTTCCATGTATGCCCTTTCTTGGATGTCCACCACTGTGATAGTTACTGGACCCTGAGGCTGCTGTGGCCTGCTCTTAGCTACACTAGCGACTGAGCATTGCCGTTATTGGTTGCTCTTCCAGTATTGCTCCGTCTCCAGCTTCGGTGGGGCTGTCCATATTCATATTGTCCCCTTGCCACTGAGAGTACACCTTGGAAGTTCAGTGGACTACAGCTTTATCCTCCTGCCTTCTGTCTCTCTGGTATAGCTCTTCAAGCAGCTCGCCAAGGCTGTGAGTCTTTAATTGGCACTTTGGTCTGTTAAATGTACTATTGAAATAAACTTGACTTGTCTTTAATAGTGGAGGGAGGGGCTTAGAACTTAGTGACTGGTTAAACATAAAAAAGCTGAGATGACCTAAAGTATTTTGGCAACACATTTGTGGGGTTAAAATACAGTATGTCAAATGTAAGATGTAGAACTGAAAAATGAACTGAATGCAACATAAGAATGATGTCTTAATTAAAAGTTTCTGTTCAGCTTCAAAAACATTCTTGCTTTACTTTTAGCACCTAAAACCTTTGCACTATGCTATAAATGATTTATAGGTAAACAATGATGGGAACAAAAATGTTCTAAAAAGTGTAAAAAAAAAAAAATGTGCAGAAAAATAAAAGAGAATTCCTTAAAAAATAATAAAAACACAGAACTTAAAATCACAGTGACAAAGGAGCAAGAGTGAAAGTTACTAGCACACCTATACACAGATGGTGTTTCCTTAACCTTTGACCCCTCAGGCTCATCAATAACCAGGAGGCCAGGAGAAGTGTGTGTGCTGTCTCATCCATCTTCATTAGGCTTCTGTGTGTTTGTTATAGCGGCACTGATGTGCTAACCTTCACACACAGGATTGATTTATACAGGGACGTACTCTAAGAAAACAAACTTGCAGCCTTTGATTTACCGTAGATCTGTGGCTTCTTGTAGTTTTTTGGCTATTTTGAAAACTTGATGGAACTAAAATGTAAAACCAGCTGTGCAAGAAACACACAGACACAGAGATCAACCACATATTGTGTCTGTTCTCTCTCCATATCTTCTTTTTATCGCCTCTCTTTGTTCGGAGGAAGGAACATGAACACACTGATGTCTGATTAGCTGATTACTTAACTCTGTCTCACACAGGACCCGGAGGATATGCAAATCAGAACCAAAGCAGGAAGAGATGCTGATGCTGAAAGCTGTGTCACCACCTGCACATGTGACAAAAACTTCCTCCCTCGTTTTCTTTTCTTACATTCAGTGCATTTGTCTCACCTTAGACTGGGTCTGAATGAGGTCATGACTGTGCTGCCCAGATTTCTACATCAGAAATTGTAAATAAATGCATGAAGAAATTCTGTTCCCCATCACTGAAAAGAAATGTTTTGCCACCCATGAGTCAAAACTTGGGGGGGGTTTAATTACAAAATATGGAGGTAATGACTTGAATTTTGGAGATAACCTCAAACATTCACTTAGGTCACAATTTTTTCCATTTGTGGGTTTTTTGTTTTTTATTTATTAATTTTTTCTTCAGTGACAGAAATAAGCTTCAATTCAAAATTCATTTATTCATTTAAATAAAAAAAATAAAAACTAAGCACTTTTTTTTGGTTAGTTTTTTTCCTTTGCTTTTATTTAAGGAATGATTTCGTTTCACTTTTCAATGTCAAGTTGAAAATAAATACTGAATCATGCAGCAGTTTTATTAGACCAACAACATCTCTTTCCAGTCATGTCTTCAAGGCGGACAAACTACCGCCTTGTTTTCATTACAATGAGTTGTCCTCCTCTGTGTGCAGCTCGGTCTGCAGGGATTGAGTTAGTTTTTACTTTTGTTTTGTTTTCTCTCAGAATTTTACCCACCCTCTGATTTTTTTTATTTTTTATTTTTCACCTTCTTCTTTTTCTTAATACATCATCATGGTTCTCTCACCATCCTCCTCTTTTTTTTGTCCTGCCTACAGAATATCTGCGTGAAAGATACTCACAGTTTCAGGTTTCTTGATTGAATTCTTGCCTCGGCTTGGAGAGAGCATGACTGACGGACTTAACGCCTTCTGCGTTTTGCCTGACTTGCCTTCTGTCGTCTTTGTGACCGGGAGGATGGTGCATGATCAAACAGTGATGTGTGAATTGCATTTCTGTAAAGACATCCCATCATTTTCGTTTTCCATATGACAAACATAGAATCTGTTTACATATATGGTGTAGAAAGAACGTGGTAGAGTACAGCAATGTCCGATTTGTTTTTCTTGTTGTGTTGTTGTGAAGCCCTTTGGGATTTTTATCTTGAAAGTTGCCATAGAAATAAAATTTTACTTGCTTACTAAAAAAACTTGCCGGACGAGAGGCGGGGTATACCCTCGATAGGTTACTAACCTGTTGCAGGGTTAATGCTCAGAGACAAACAACCATTCATGCTCACATTCACACCTACAATCGCTTTAGGCTCACCAGTTAGCCTAACCCCGAGCATGTTTTTGGACTGTGGGAGGAATGTGCAAACTCTACACACAAAAAAACCCAAACCCCACCCGAGATTCAAACCCAGGACCGCTGTGCCACCTGTTTTTTGTATTTTAAATATATTTATTTCTGCTATGGGGCTCACTTTTGTTTCCAACCTCAAGTGGGCACCAGAGGAACTGCAGTTTATTGAAGCTGTACAATGGCTTTATGTAAATCTGGAGAGTGTCCCCGTCCAAAAACTCCAAAAAGTCTTGTTTTTTGGCAGTTATTCTCCTTCACAGATCTGCAGGTACAACAAAACCAGACAAAAAGTGAATCAGATTCAACTTCAGCTGGTTCAGCAGACACGTCTGGGTTTGTGGTGGGGTTGGGCTTAGATTAACGGTCAGCCCTTTTCGACTTCCAAATGGAAAACCTGATGTCAACATGAACATATGAGACGTAATTTAACATGTAACATCTTTTAATTTCTAGAAATCTGTGCATTTAGCATGTGGTTAAAACCCTTCAGCTATCTTTAGATCAGGGGTGTCAAACATAAGGCCTGGGGGCCAGATTCGGCCTGCCAAAGACACCGATCCAGCCCACTGGACGACTTTGAAAAATTCAATTATATAGCACCAAATCACAACAACAAATGCCTCGATGCACTTTACAATGTAAAATGACGCTTCAAAAAATGTGAGGGAGGGCATAAATTTTGTTTTCCTACTAGTTTTCCTACTGATAAAGAGACCCCCGCATTCAATCCTATTCATACTACACCAAACTGATTCGGTAATATTTAAAAAATAGACAAGTTCCTGTTTTTCTTACTGTAGAAATTTAAATTTTTTACAGTGAAAAAGGTTTCACAGCTTTTCCTGCTCACAAAGACCTGCATGAATACAGAGGTAGGCATTCATGCAACACTAAAGCAATTAAGTAACAAATAAACTATTAAATATCAGAAATATCCTCTTTATTCACCATCAGCTACAGACATGTATGATATTAACAGTGGATTCACAGCAAAGAACAACAAGGACATATTCTGCCATTTAACAAAAAGTTTTATATAACTACAGGACAGTGTTGGCAGTGAGCTAACAGAACTTTTTTATCTTACAGTTTAAGCCCAAAGCTGTGGTGACAGATTTTTAAAATTTACTAGAGCGTCATTTCATTATCGTGTAGAAAACTGAGACGTGCTGTTTAAACTTCTTTACACTGACAGAAAGGCAGAGATAAATAAAATATAAATAAAGGAGGAAGGGAAGCAAGACCTCTTCCTCAGGCTTTCCTTCCTCTCGTCTTTCATGCTCCTGGATGATTTGTGTTTGGGGGAAGTTATTCTAGTTTGTTATACAATGACTTCCTGTTTCTATATTTAGCTCTCATCTCTTCCGACTCTGCTTGAGCACACAATCAAACCTGAGAATCACAGACACAAAGTGATCTGATAAAAATGAGTGTAAAGATGAACAGATTGTGCAGTGAAGAGTGTTTGAGAGAAACTCTGATAACAGATGCTCTGACCTTGTGTGAACCCCTGCACTCTGTAGCTCTCAGAGATCTGAAACTGGCAGAGAAATGGCAAAAATAAAGAAAAGAAACATTTGGTTAGCTGAAGCAGAAGGAAAGATTTAAGTAACAGAGATTCAGAGGCCTAACAGAGGTCTCTTTGAGACAAAATAAAAGTAGTGTGCAAGAAATTAATGAATAAGTAGGCTGAAAGGGGAAACTTTAAGACTTATGAGGCCTTCACTTACAACTGCATTTTAGCGTGTTGTGAATTTCCACCACATCAGGTACAAATGATCCAAACAAGAATACGTTAGCATGTTATGAATGACCGTGTGTCCTTTTAATTGCATTTAGATGCAACTAATCTGCAGTACATTTGGAAGGAAACGTGATTAAGGCCTAACTGTGTCCTCCCACAGTCTCTCAGAGCTTTATTAGTTATCCAGAAGTCTCTGTAGGTGTCGATGTGAGCGATCTGTCTCTCTAGCAGAGATATTATATGCTCCAGCGTGGTGATACTTTAGTTTAATCAGGCATGCCATGAGGTGCTAACAGGCCCACCAACAGTTACTAAATAAGACAGACTGAAGAGGTTTCAGTGTTGTCACAGCTAAAATGCAGTCGCAGCTAATGAATGCAGGGAAATGTGTGTTCCTTCTGATATATGGCCTTTGAGTCAATTAAGTTATGTAGTCTATAAGTAAGTTAAGTAAGTCCTCATTTGAACTGTTTGATACTATTTGTTTGTTAAAACCAACCCCTGGCCTCCTGTCTTCGTTTTCTTAAAAGTAGTCCCTGGGTGAAGCAAGTTCAGTGTCCCTGATGGTAACCCTTCACAGGATACAGCAAAGCCAGTGATGGATGTATTACAGGTAAATGTAGGTTTACATAGTTGGCATCGCTGACACGTTCACTGATATAAAAGTGGTAAAAGTGGAAAGGTTTGATCAGAACCATAATCTTTCCCCCTAAAACTGTTTTTTCTCGACCACACAGGGACTGGGCGGGTCATGAAACATGTGTGAGATCGGTCAGACCACCAGGGCTGAATATCCCACCCAATGCCCCGAAGTTAGTGATGTTGTTGACATAACTGTTGTTAAAAAATAACAGTAGTTTAGAGAAACAGTCTTTGTTTCAAGGCCTCATATATATATATATATATATATATATATATCAAGTGACTCACATGAAGCGATGCCTCTGTAGAAGCTTTTAGTTTTCCTGCGGTCCTAGTAAACAGCTGCTGTTGCGTCTTTAATCCGACTTTAACTCTGTGACTTTGGCGGAGCGCAAAACGCTTTTAGGCAGGAGGTATTCTTTGAATTTCAGGTGGGCTGTAGCATGATGTCATTCCAGGTTGCCTTTTTTTCTTCAGCGCAACTGCTTGGGTGCAAAGCAGGCACACTGGTCTATCTGTTGAGAAAAGTGAATGAAAACTCATACCCTCATTCTGAATGAAAGTGGTGGGTTTTCGGCTTCTTCCGAACACCATCCGCCATCTTACACTGCTACATGGCCTGCAGTTTCAGCCAAATGACCGTCTCTGTGGCTTTGCTTCAGTAAGGTGACCCAATCAAACATCACACATTCAGACATCGTGAGCCAATCGGACATGGGAACAGCAGAGTGACACATTATGAAGTAAACAGATTGGCTGTGGATGGGAAAAAAAACTTACGTGACCTAACTTCTGAAAGGTTAAAATAATATATTAATACCCTTAAATGCTTTACGATCTACCTCGATTGACACAGAGATCGAGAGGCTGATCGCGATCGAGTGGTTGGCGAGCCTTGTTCTAGTGTGATAACAAAAATCTGGAGGTGGAAATGTCCCTTAAGTGTTTGGAATTTATCCTGAATAGAAAAAAAACTGAAAAAACAGCAACGCTGCCTCATTGGAGTATATAATGACTGAAATTATGGTATATTTTCTCTCCTAGTAGCAGCTTTGAAAGAATTTTGTACACTGACACATATATCTAATCTTCAGCCAGCTCCTTTCTCCGAGCTTTTGATGTGGTTGGCTCCTCTTAAAACGACAAAAGACAGCAGAGGAAATGTGAAGATTGTTTTATTAGAGTCTGGATCCTTTTGAGAAAAAGATCTGCTTCTTCTCACACTTGCCAGACCACATGAATCTGAGACAAGCCACTGTCAGAAGAGTATTAATGAGATAACACACACTCTCACACACACTCCAGTTTGCGCTGTTATCATACATCTTGCAAGGTTTAGTGCATGTCCTGCAGAAAAAGGCACTGATTGCACAAACTTGTCCATTTCTTCACTTATTCTGTTTCCTTCTCTTTAAGGCTTATACTTCTTGCCGTTTTTCAAACCGAAACCCAAACAAGACCCTTTTTTTGAGGGGATCTTGCAAACTGTGAGAAAACATTGTGTTAGCAGGATTACTGAAAAGGTTTTATAGATGGACTGGCACGGGGATTTATTTTACCAGAGATGGGGCTTGACCGAACTTCAGGAAGCAAGGATTTGTTGGATTTTTTACCACAGCTGGGCAAAACTAGACATTTATTATTATAGCTTTACAAGAACATATGAAATTGAACCAAGTAAATTCAGCGATGCTGTCTTGATAGTCTCAACAAAATACCACACACTAATCCAGATAAAGATATTCTTCTCAACGTGGAGGCTCAGTTCATCCAGCCACGTCATAGGGTGAATTTTTAGTCTTAGAAGAGCTATGTAGTCTAAAATTGCTTATATTAGAGATCAGGTCCATTCACTTGTTCAAACCAAGTGGCTCCCTGCACGGCTGAAAAAGGCTGGCTACAACAGCCATAAAATCTCTCATGTTAAAAATGCCTAACTTACTATTATTTATGCAGCACAACATCTCTGCTGCTGTTCCTTTCCTAAATAAGAAGCTTCAGGAGATACTTTATTCTGTGTTTCAACAATTTTGGCGTTGGTATGGCGTTGTAGGCTGAATTTATAAACAGAGTATTGAGGATTGGTCTGACTGCAGCAGCAAAGATGCTTAGCCGTCTGCAGGAGTTAAAGAAGGAAGAGGAGACTCTTCTCAAAATCAAAGTCATGCTACAGGACCAACTGAACAGGTTAAAGTTTGAAGAGGGGGCCCTGAAGTCTGTTATTCACGCTCAAACAGAAGAAGGAACCTCTCCCCACTTATCGGATGATCCTGAGGTCAATTTGGATGATGAAAGTGAGATCAATCGAACCAAACTCCTGCTGAATGCTGCAGCAGATTACGATATGGAAGAAGAGGAGGAGGAGGAGGAGGAGGAAGATGACAACGAACTCGGATTTTTACCTGAGGAGGATGAGGAGGAAGAAGATTACTGAGATCCATCAGTGTTAGCATTTACACCACTGAAAAAGAACATGAACAGATGCCTGTTATTTGTTCACCTGCTTTGTATTATCACTGAAGACGTCTTATTTATTTGGGTGGAGTAAGTAGCAGTGTAACAATGTCCGGTGGTAGTAATATCTCCTTAATGGATTTAAGTCACCAGGATTTCACTCCGTGTCAGTCATATGTCAAACTTTGTGGGAAATCTGCTGTTGAAATGCATTGAGGCAGTGTTATGAGAAACTCTTGGCTTTCTAAACATATTGTGCATTTTGGGAGAATGAGAACATCAACTCACTTTGAGAATTAGAAGGTCTGATTTTAAGATGTGTCTGTTGATGAAAATGTATGGCTGGGCCATATCAGGAGATAGTATGTCTGTATTATGTAAGCACAAAATAAATGTTTTGCATACATTTTCCCCAGCCTGTTTTTTACAGTGTACACTTCAAGATAATATCTGTGTTCACTTCGTGTCCTAACCTGACCCAGGCAAATGGGTAGTGCAGTGCAAACACTTTCCACGAGAAAACCATTCAGCATTTTCTAAACAGTTAAAACAATACAGCGAGCCTCACAATAAGGCCAGCTTTCATCCTGACAGCAGGGACAGCTCTGGAGAAGGGTGGTGCTACAACAGGGAATGTATAATAGAGATTGCACAAATAAAGGCTGTCTACAGGGTCTGCTGGTCCAGGAGAGAGCTGCCATTCACCTCAAAGTCAGTGCACAGACCTGCTGCAAATGCCTTGTTTACAAGATTAACAGGTAACAAGTGGGGGAAAAAATACTGCAAGGATTATTTTTTTATTTTTTTTTAAGAAAGGTGTGGGGGAGTGCTGTGAACATAGGCAGAAGTGTGTAGAATTTGTATGCAGGTACATTACATTTTTAGGCTGTATTTATGCTTTGCCATATTTCTGTTTTCAATTTTTCATGCTTACAGTGCAGTATCTTTTGTTTTGCTATATGTGGAGCACATTGATGGAAGGCTTTTTAGACTGTACGACTGAAATATGATGCTCTTGAACACTTGGGAATTATTTGCAAAGATAATTGGGTTTACTTTTAAGTTAAATTTGCAAACAAAAGAAATAGCAGCAATTGTAAGGTCCTCTTACATTTGCCTGTTGGTGTGGGAGAAGTTCATCCATTGTCATGTGATTGTGCACTGTAAATATATCAACCTCTCCAACATTAGCTTTGCTTACAGAGGTGAAACCGTAGTTTGTATGGGATCTGTCTGCCTCAGCAAGATGAGCTCACACACCATTGAATCTGAAAAGCTCCATTTGGCTTTGCATTATGGACATGGGACCCCCCACAGTCCATCACATTGGATGCTTCCAGACAGCTTGGTGATAGTTTATTGTTATTATACCAATTTTACACAGGTTTTATTAGAAAGGTTTGCAAGCACGTGTGCATTTTGGCTTGAATATGACATGTTTACTCCAGACCACGCTTCTTTTTGTCATTAAGGGTGGGTGCTGAAAGCTTCTCATCTGTATTTAGGTGGTAGTGAGCGACTGAAGCAGAGTGAGACACAAACTGTGCTGCAGCCTCAGGAGTACCATGCTGCCCCGTTGTGCAGTCGGTGTGTGCCATGTGCTTATGTTGGTGCTGTGTGTGTCTGCGGCTGAGGACTTCGACTGGACAAAGAACCACCACGGCTCCTTCTATTATGGCACTTTTCCAGCTGGTACACAGTTCGTTTTGTTCAGTGGGGTTACATTTTATTCATTTTGAATTTAGTGTCATTAGTCCTCCTAAATTGTGGTCATGTAACCTAGATCTGCTAATGTTTTGTTTTTCAGGATTTTCGTGGGGTGCCGGAAGTTCAGCCTATCAAACAGAAGGAGCCTGGGACAAAGATGGAAAAGGACTGAGCATCTGGGACGTGTTCAGCCATAAGAAAGGCAAGATCCAACAAAATGACACTGGGGATTTCTCCTGTGAGGGCTACTACAAAGTCAAGGTAGGGCGATCAGGTGTGGTGTGTCTGAGGTGTAAGGAGAGGAGGGTTTGTAGTTAGGACACCAAGTAATCCAGTGTATGCCTTTTGTGCAGGATGATATTTCTCTGATGAAGGAGCTGAGGCTTAACCACTATCGTTTCTCCATCTCATGGCCTCGACTGCTTCCCACTGGCATAAAATGTGGGTAACTAATATTAAGTTAAGCCTTTTGATGAAATAAACTGGCACAATGTGGTTTTATTTAAAAGTAATCCATGCTAAAACACTCTTTCTAGCTGACCATGTAAATGAAAAGGGAATACAGTACTATGATCACCTGATCAACCACCTACTGGAGAACAAAATCACTCCGATTGTTACTTTGTATCACTGGGATCTTCCACAGGTTTGTAAGCAAAATACAGAGAACCCTCAACTTTGTTTTTAACAACTTTTTAAACAATATGTTTGTTTGTTCTGTTTTTATAGGTCTTGCAAGAGAAATATGGTGGATGGCAAAATATAAGCATGGTCAATTATTTCAATGAATTTGCTAACCTGTGCTTTGAGAGATTTGGCGACCGAGTGAAGTACTGGATCACTTTCAACAATCCATGGGTACATTTACAAGAAATATTTATACAATAAATACATGCACAAGTTTAACTCAGGTCAGCATTAAAAGTATTGTATTTATGCACATTTATGCACATGTACCAGTCTGTAGCTGTTGAAGGTTATGAGACGGGGGAACACGCTCCTGGACTGAGGCTGAGGGGAACAGGAGCATACAGAGCTGCACATCATATCATTAAGGTATAAGACATCAATTTTATTGAATTAAAGTATAAAAACCACACAGTAATTAATAAAGACTTTAAAATGAAATGTGAAAAAAATACTTTTTTTCATAGGCACATGCTAAAGTTTGGCACACGTATGACACACAATGGAGAGGGAAGCAAAAAGGTAAAACGAAAGTTGGGAAATTGAGCATGCAGTGACTTTATTCAGTGTTTACCACTAAAAAGATTAAATTTTCTAAGTGCTGAGAGCTCCTGTTTAAATCCGTAGGTCTTGTTGGCATCTCTCTGTCGGGGGAATGGGGAGAGCCAGTGGATATCAGCAACCAGAAAGACATTGAAGCAGCTGAGAGATATGTCCAGTTCCACCTGGGATGGTTTGCCACACCGATCTTTCATGGCGACTACCCTCAAGTGATGAAAGACTTCATAGGTAGGTTAAATTGTAAATGCTCCTAAATTACTGTTATTTATATAATGGGAATTAAATCATTGCTACCTGTGGCTATGTGCAGGGAGAAAGAGTGTCCAGCAGGGCCTCGGGACGTCTCGACTGCCCACATTTTCCCCTCAAGAGAAGAGCTACATAAAGGGGACCTGTGACTTCCTTGGCATTGGTCATTTCACCACCCGCTACGTCACCCAAAAAAACAACCCATCGGGCCGTAGCAGCAGCAGCTACTTTAGTGACCGTGACTTGGCTGAACTGGTTGACCCAAGATGGCCTGACCCTGGTTCAGAGTGGCTCTATGCCGTGCCCTGGGGTTTTAGACGTCTGCTCAATTTTGTCAAGGTGACTCATTGATATTTGTGCTGCACCTAAAATAATCTACAAAGTCTTTATTAAAATTTTCAAAACAAAATTAACTCATATTGATTTCCTCCCCCTTCTAGACTCAGTATGGGAACCCAATGATTTATGTGACTGAGAATGGAGTCTCTGAGAAGATGTTATGCACAGAGCTTTGTGATGAATGGAGGATACAGTACTATAAAGACTACATCAATGAGATGCTTAAAGGTGAATGAGCTCACATGTATTGAACAAAAAATGCAAAAATGTGCTCACTGAATTAAATTTGAATGACTTTTTTTGTCGTTATCGAGCTCTTTGATCTCTTTGTCACCCAGCTATTAAAGATGGAGTCAATGTGAAGGGCTACACTGCATGGTCACTGCTGGACAAATTTGAGTGGGATGAAGGTTTCTCTGAGAGATTTGGCTTGTACTATGTGGATTTCAGGAACAAAAACAAGCCTCGCTATCCTAAAGCTTCTGTTCAGTTTTACAAACGCATTATCAGCTCTAATGGATTTCCCAATCAAAGAGAGGTGAGCAGAAAGGACTACAAAGCCCTGGTTTTTAATTACAAGGTTTATTCTGTACTGTGCCCCAAAATACAACAATTCTCTGATTATATCTGTTTTGTGAACCTCCACAGGTTGAAAACTGGAGGCGAAAGGCTGTTGAGACTTGCTCTTCCAGCAATCAGCTTCTAGCTGCAGGTCAGTTCGTCTGTAACATCACTGATCATGTTCCTCACTGAATGGGGGTGAACAACTAGCAGGGGTAAACAAATAAAGATTCTTGCCAAAATATGGAAAAACAGCAATCAAACAAACAAAAAAAGTCCTAAAAAATCAGAACAATATAACAGTGATGAAAATAATAAATCTGTTTCTGTTCTTCAGCCATCTCAGAACACACACGGACAAATAGTTTTAAGAAGAATAGTGAAAATAAAAAAACCTGATTAGTAGAATCTGTTACAGACTATCTGAGATATCTTCTTTGTTTGCCCCTCCAGCTAGAAGAAAATCCCAGGAACATGCAGAAATGCCAAAGGTTTGGCCAGTGCATGATGAAGTTTAGAACTTGAGGGTACATGCTTCCTATTTCTAATGTGATTTTGTTTCTTCTCTTTTGTCGTTTTGCAATTGTGTGTTTATAATTCTGACTAACAAGCTCCTACTAACACCTGCCATTAAACACAAGCTTTTGCTCCTTTTATAAAGTCTCTTCATTTATCTGCAAGAATTCGATTAGCCCTTTTAACAAAAACACGCAAACAGGCGTAAAGCAAAGCGGTGCACTTCAGCCCACAGGGTGTTTCACAAAGCAGAGATTAAAAATGTAACTGGGTAATGTAATGCCAGTAATACAGTCAGTGATATATCTGAGCTGAAATCAAAATTTCAAACATAAGGCTCAGCTGTTTGCTGATGGGTTATAATATAAAATCATTTTCAGAAGACTGCATTTTAATAGTCATCTGGTAAAAACACTGCTTTCTGAAATATTCCCTTGTAGCTGCATGCAGTTCTCAAAGGGTTAAAGTGCCATTAATCAACTCTGAGTACTTTCTCTTCTTTTATTAGAGGAACAGCGGAGTACTGCTGCCAATATTCTAAGACTTATACATGGTAAGGAATCCCTATGCTCTCTGTGAATTAGACCAAACGTGATTCCGAGACAAGTATTAACCCTTTGAGTGCTGTGCTTGAGCTTTCGCTTCACTGGCAGTGTCTGGACGATATAACGATGCCCATAAGTTTTTAATGAGTGTGTGTGTGTGTGTGTGTGTATGCATGTGCTTTGCAGACCCTTTGACCAGCCACATGGAGATGGTGACCGAGATCGTTGTTCCCACTGTGTGCACACTCTCCATTTTGCTCAGTGCCATCTTTCTCATGTTCCTGCTGCGGAGGCGTAACTAGGAAGGCTTTCGTGTTTATAAATCACAAGCATCGGCACACACACATATGCACACACTTAAAATGTAAGTGCATCACTTCTTTATTGGATCATGTGTGAATATAAATACATCATTTGAACTGAACTGAAAGAACTGGTGATTTCATCAATTTGATGTGTGTAAAGCGTTTTGCTCTAAAATGACTGGTTTAGCGTAGAAGAAAAAAGGGGTCAGAGTTTCTAATTAAAATACTGCTGTGGGATAATGGTATTGCAAACAGGCCAGGTGATCTACTGCACTTTGTCTTTTCAAAAAAAGCTAAGTTGGTTGGCAGAAAATGTCATATGTCTTTCCTTGAGCAGCAAAATGTGAAAATAAAGATGAGATTGGAAAAAACATATACACACACAAAGGATGGAAATTTGTTATTGAGGCGTTAGTAGCAAGTTTTATAAATTCATGCAAAGTTGACAAGGCTGCAGTACACCATAGTGGAGAAGAAAGCAGGATCCTCACTGTCCCCATTCACGGTTTCATTTGGATAGTCTAAAAACAAAACAATAGTTAAAGAAGAATATTGTTATCTGTACTTTACTGGGGCAGTCACATATATATTCAGTAAATAAAAATCACCTGTTTCAAAGATGACATGATCAACCAGTGGTCTGTCACTAAGCTGTAAGGAGGTCCTGACCTCACGAGGACCGTGGCCACTGGACACTTCAACCCCCCACATTATCGGGTGCTCCCTGTGGAGCACAAAGATGAGCACAGAGAAACTCAATTCTGTGTAAAAAAGAAAAAAAAATGTC
>VVHJ01063659.1:16356-27723 GCA_015107715.1 Tylochromis polylepis | reverse complement strand
CATTTTGATTGTAAGAAAGTCCAGTGAAAATTTCAGGCCTTTATCTTTAATAGTTTTTGACATATTCATGTTCAAACATTACCTCAAATTTCAATGTGCAAAAATAAAGGTCTGAAAGTAAGTTGACAGACCATTTTTCAAAAAAATCTATATTAGTAATTTAAAATATGAAGCTAAAATTTCCCAGCAAACATTACATATGTTTGAGTACATACTTTGTACCATAACATCAGAGATGTTTGAGCAGAAGGCCCTTGTTGATTTGAATTGGACCCCATTGTGTATGGACCAAAGTGCTTCATTTATCTCAGTGCTTGACTGTGTCTGCAAAACATAAATGCTAACAGACTCTCATTTTGTCTCTTCATTCCATGTCTTCTACTACACCAATCCACATCCTGTCTCAAGGTAAGATGTGTTTAAATATATTTTCCTGTAGCAGTGGATTATTATTATTTTATTTCTGCTTTTTAATCTTTATAATCTCACTTGGAGATACATTTTTGCTTCAAGTAATAATACCACCAACCACCAACCATTTTCTGGTGTGGAAAGAGATGTAAAATTAGGAACTTTGTTGTGTTTTGATTAACCTGAAAGGAGATTTACGAAATTACTCGAATTGTTGCATGTTTCAGTTGTGTGTATAAAAATAAACATATATATATATATATATATATATATATATATATGATATGATATGATTAAGGATTATGAGTTCTAGTAGTAAAACACAGTTAGGTCTATAATTTGTTGGACAAAGACACGCCACGATGGCAGTGTCATTCGAGTGTTTCTGGATGCAGGACTCAGAGTTGTATTTGAAGTCTGCTCTATACAATGTGAAACGGAACAGTCCTCTGTGGAGCCCTGATGCCGCATTTATGTTCCAGAAACACAGTTACCCACCCTGACAAACTGTGGCCTTTCTGTCAGGTAGTCTGTAATCCAGAAAACAGAGGAAGAATCTACTCCCTTCTCTGTGAGCTTGTCTTTGAGGATATTTTGTTGGATGGTATTAAAAACACTTGAAACATCAAAGAACATAAATCTCACATAAGTGCCAGATTCCTCCAGATGATCTAGGGCATTGTAAAGCATATAGAGGTGAAGCACGGTGACACATTCATTATCCAGTGCCCTCTCAATTGTATAGGCTATAAAGTGTGAAGTAACATCACCACGACTGAGTAGGTACTAAAAAACTGGTGCCAGCTACTACGACATAATGGAAACCCAAAAAAACTGAGTTGAGTTGAGCTGAGTAAGTACTAGTGGACAAGGGCTTCCTCACTGAACTTATGCATAAGCTTCATTTCAGGTGCTCACACTTAAAGCTTGGCTACCAAAGGGTTCCAGTTCCCCAAAAAAGTCCCAAAACAAATACTGACAACTCAATGGTAATTCCTGATTAATATAATTCTTTCACTAATACAGCATAAAATCACCCAGATAAAAACAATAAATGCATTTCTAAAAATTAAATGTAGTAAGCAACAGATTTTATCTGCCCAACACACACTTGTGTTGTGTGTGGTGCAGTTGTTAGCACTGTTGCCTCACAGCAAGAAGGTCCTGAATTTAACTCCACCACCTGGCCGGAGAGGTGCAGTTTGCATGTTCTCCCTGTGTTTGTGTGGGTTCTCTCTGGGTATTCTGGCTTCTTCCAACAGCCCAAAAACATGTAGTTTGTGGGGTTAGATTAATTGGTGAATCTAAATTGCCTATAAATGTGGGTGTGTCTCTGTGTTTTGCTTAACAATATGGCCACTCTGTGTAAGCCCTGCCTCAAGCTGGCAACCTGTCCATACTCTACCTTGCCTCTCTGCCCTACCCTGTGGTAGTTTGGATGGGATCCAGCCCCCTGTAACCCCCCTGATAAGTGGAAGGGGATGGATGAAAATTTTATCAATACAAGTACAGATAATTTCATTGCATCTGCCAGCCAGCACTGTCATCATCAGCCACAGGTTCTGAAGAAGTTCCCCCTGCAGTTTTTGCAGTGAACCATGTCCTGGACAACTTGAAAAGCTAGGCTCCAAATGTGGTTCAGTCAGACGTGGGCATGGTTCATTTGGTTGGTAAATTTTGTCATCTAAGGCCTCAATAAAAAATGGACTATGTGCTGTTGAAGTAATAGATTTTAGAATGTTCTTCTGTTATAAAATATTTTTCCAATCTGACATGTTAAAAGTGATTATCCTTACATTCTAAATACAACATTCCATCCCATTTTGGGATGTTCTATATATAACATATAAACCATGTCACTGTAGGACGTAGGACGTAGGACCAAAATGTCAAAATATTTAAAAATAAAAAATCTTCTTACAGTGGTTAGCACTGTCAGCTCACACCAAGAAGGTTGTGAGTTTTAGACCTGCTGTTTTATTCTCTATATGCATGTATATTTTAACCTGAATTATCACAACCTACCTGGGCAGTACGTCTCAGAATAATAGGTGAGTGGGTAAGGGACATGCACATATTTAACTACATCTTTTCTCACTTTCAATTTGAGTGCCCTGTGGAAATTTTGTTTCTGTGGTATAGCTTGTGACATTTGCTCATTCCAGCATGAAATGTTTCATCATTTTTGTAACAAAGAATTAAAGTAAAGTATTCTGTCTTATTTTAGCATTAGTGTGAAATATAAGCATATACTGTTCATAAATTCCATCCATTCTCTTCCACTTATCCTTGTCAGGGTTGCGGGGGGCTGGAACCTATCCCAGTTGTCTTAGGGCAAGAGGCAGGGTACACCCTGGCCAGGTTGCCAGTCTGCTGCAGGGCTAACACATAGAGACAGACAACCATTTGCACCCACATTCACACCCATGGGCAATTTAGAGTTACCAATTAACCTATCCCCACTAAATTTTCACTTTAGTTTATTTTATTTTTTTGCAATGTTTTATTTCTTAGTGTGCACTAAAATATGGGAATTTACAGGAATTCTTTTCATATTTTAATCAGCCAATATGCAGAATACAACAGATCCTGATTCATTTTGATGGCAAGAAAGGACTGAAAATTTCAGGCTTTTATCTTTAATAGTTTTTGAGACGGTCACATTCAGACATTGCAAAAGATTACATAATTACATAATGTATATTCAAATATTGGACAACACAATTCTTATGTAAATCGGTTATAGAAGAGCAGAAAATATTAATATATTCTATTTGATGATTTGAGATTGTAGTGACCATGGTCTTGAAAATGAAAAATACTCACATATTTTACTAATTTATTTTCTGATTTAATTCTGATTTCTGATATAATTAGAACTCCACCTGGAAATAATTTTTTTCTATTTGGTCAGTACAGTCTACTGATATTTTTGGTTCTGTGGTGCAACTTGTCATATTTGCTCAATCTAGCATAAAAGTTAAATGAAAATTGGTATTTTTTAGTGGCCAAGAATTTCATGTTAAAAAGTACTACAAGAACTATATACCATTATGAAAGACCTGTGAAAATTTCAGGCTTTTATTTTTAATAGTCTTTGAGATATTTATTTTCAAACATTGCGAGATTTCAATGTGCGGTGAAGAAAAGGCCTGTTTTCTGGATCATTTTTTATAAAACATATATTGAAAACTTTTTGACCCTGAAACTCCTCGGTCTAAGGAGGTGGTCATTTGATGAGTAGTATAAGAATACTGTCATTAAACACACTCATTCATTAAAAATGTATATGTGTTTATGAATGACATATTTAAATGAGTTTAGTTATTAGAAAGTATATAAAGTGTTGCTGAATTGGGCCAATGTTGTGGAAAAATAAAATTAGCATTCAAACCAAACTCATTTTCTGAGGTTTATTGAAAGCAACCTCATCAAAGGGATGAGTACAAGGTCTGTGCTGGCAGACTGTGAGGAGTGGAGAGTTGTGGACCCAAATGCAGACAAATTAAACGTGAAGACAGAACTGGATATCAACGAAAAGCGAGCCATTTAATAAGGCTGGTGAAACAATACAAAACAAAGGGCAAAGGCAAAACAATGTAAAACTAAACAATAACCTAAACTGGGAAAGCTAACATAAAGCATACAAACATGAAAACCTGGAACATGGGAAGGTTAACAGACAATCTGACCAAGACTGAATGACAGCTAAACCAATTAATACACATGAAGGTGACGAGGGAAAGGAAACACACGGGGGACACAGCTGGGACGAATGAACATAACAAGACAGGAGGAAGCAAAGTGAACACACTAAACATGGGACACAAGACTGTCAAAATAAAACGCAGACACACGGGCTTGACATAGCATCAGGGAAATGGAAATGGGAGATGGAGCACGGACGTAACTAAGAAACAAATACAGAGAACATGACTGCTAGGGAGAACACACATGACAGATAGAATGACACAAGGGAAACATGTAACCAAGATGAGACAAGACACAGAGGGAGAGAGAGGGAGCGGGGAAATGAGAGAGAGAGAGAGAGAGAGCGACATGAAGGGAGACAAAGACATCACTGAGACACAGAAAGGGCGAGGGAGACTTAGACACAGGGGACCTGACTTGCACACTGAAGACACAACACCAAAACCAACATAGTGGTTAGTTGTGTGTGTGTGGACACACAGAGGGACACAAGGGGAACCTAATAAACAAGGAACTAAACTGATCATAAGTAAACTCGGAGAATAAGAATGAACTCAGAACTAACCAGTTAAATGAAAATAATCATAGTAATACATAACAGATATCAAAACACAAGAAAACTGAAAACGCTGGGTCAAATGACCCAGAACCTTGACAAAAAGACAAAATAATAACAGCTGCTTTTTAAGGAAGTCGTTTGATCTGAAACTTTCTTTTTAAATCCATCATCCAATGTTTCTAATTTAGAGAGTGCTTCTGTAAAAAAACCATTAGTGGTAGTATTGTAAGAGGTAAAGGTATAACATGTCTCATTAAACATCACACACCGCTTCTTTTGTGCCATTCTGTTTTGCGATGCCATGACACTAGTTGCATGCATTTGTTCTCCTAGAGGTTGAAGTCCATCTCTAGTGAAATTAGAAATTTTTTTCTGGTTATAATAGATGTAATTTATCCACTCTGTGTCTTTGTTGGTTTCTGTCACACATCCAAAGAATGGAAGTCATGATCTGAATCCAATTTGATTGTGTCATGACGTGAAGAGGTGCGTGCCCAAAATGCAGACTCACAGGCAGGTGAGGTTAAACTCAAAATGAGCCATTTATTTGGCAGGTGAGCAAATTCAAAATGCAGAAATATAGAAGGGAACTGAAAAACCAAAACCTATACTGTGAAAATACTAGAAACACTAGGAAGCAGTGATCACTGCAAGTAGACACGAGCAAACAAACAAACAAATGCATCACTCACAACAAAGTTATGGAGTAAGAACATCAGGTGGGGACATCGTCACAGATCTAACGTCTAACATCTAACGTTACAGATAAAATAAAATAAATTGATAGATCTGTGATGTAAATATGAAATCATGCAGATGCTCAGATTGCTCAGATTCAAGCTGCATGAGGATGATCTCCTTTTCTGATGTGGAATAACCAGTGTTACACAGGGAATCTCTGAACCTTATGATCCCCACTAAAAGATCTCAGGTTACTATAGCCAGGCAATATCAAGACTGTACTCCAATACTAAAACCCAAGAAAAGAAAAAATACTGTATTATAGATGGTGTGTAACCTCAATAACACTGAATTTTTTTTTAACAAGGTTAATCCATCACCCTATAGGAAATAATGTGTCCTCTGTGTCACTGATGTTATTTCAGAATAAAAAATAAATAATAATGAACCCTTCATTTTATTGCAAGCAACAGAATAATGACTGACTGAACATCTGTAGCTGGCATTCAGTATTGACTCAGGAATATACTTTACATAGACATACACACAGCCTGTAAATAACTCATGTTCATTCCAGCTGAGCAATATAAAGTCTCAGTCTTACTAGGTATGTGTGCTTCTGCTTCTCCCTTAAAGTTGAGGGCAATGTCACTCTCTCGTCGCATGTTCTTGACTTTTAATGAGATGGTTTGTCTCCACTTTAAAATAATCAGTCATTTTTTCAGTTTCTGTTGCATTTAAATTTCACCAGAATGAAAAGTTTGGCCACAAGTCCTCACTGACTTCTCTGAGATCTGGCAGGTATTTTGTGATTGGTGACCAAAAGCAATGTTTACCTTCAGGCATGATCTCGCATGCTTTCTTTGTACAAGAAAATTACAATTACAATTACATACCAATAGTACACAGAGGCAGCTCGGAGGCACGGTGGTTAGCGCTGTTGCCTCACAGCAAGAAGGTCCTAAGTTCAATTCCACCATCAGGCCGGGGTCTTTCTGTGTGGAGTTTGCATGTTCTCTCCGTGTTTGCGTGGGTTCACTCCGGGTAGTCCGGCTTCCTCCCGCAGTCCAAAGACATGCAGTTAGTGGGGTTGGGTTAATTGGAAACTCTAAATTGCCCATAGGTGTGAGTGTAAGTGCGAATGGTTGTCTGTCTGTATGTGTTAGCCAGACTGGTGACCTGTCCAGGGTGTACCCTGCCTCTCGCCCTAAGATAGCTGGGATAGGCTCCAGCCCCCCACAACCCTGACAAGGATAAGCAGTAGAGAATGGATGGATAGTACACAGAGGTTAGTAGACTTTAAATACAAATTTTCCATTGCGATTAATAGAAAAAAGGAATCAAAAAAGACACAAAAGGAGAAATTATTAAGTTATTAGTTAACAGTACAGATGCAGATAAACCGATGCTACATCTGATTAATATCTGAGAGCGTTTGGCCAGCCTGTGTGCCACAGATGATCTTTAATAGAGTTTTTATAATGGGAAAAACTAAATCTTTTCAAACTGTTCCATGTTGGGAAGCCAACTGTGTGTACGTTCTTTGTGTGTATACGCATGTGTGTGGTGTGTGTGAGTTATGTCAGTGCAATACTACTTGTATAAAAAGTTGGTCCTTCACCACGAGAGCTGACACCCCTTTACAGTCAGTGAAGGCTGCTTACACACACACACACACACACACACACACACACACACACACTAGAGGGATTCATATAGCCACTCCACAGCTAATTGAAACGATCTCAGCTGTAATGAAATGGGTCAAGTACATGCGCATCCTCTTTTTGTTTTTTTGGCCAAAATTGACACAAAAAAACCAACCCAAAACAAAACACTGAAGAAGAAAGATTATGTCTGCTTGTGCCCTTATGTTTCCTTGCATTCAGCTCAGTGGCTGGCAGATGTACATTTATAACAGACACAACTTGAAAGGGTCACTTCTCCCAAACTATAAAACACCTCTCATTGCAATAAATTTGCTAAATAGATGAGGAGAAAGGAAAACAGGAAAACTGGGATACTAGTGGTCCACAACTAGTCTAAGTTGAGGCTGGTTGCATTTTATTTACTGAGGTACTGTTTCACTCGGTTTCTAATGACCTTTACTGACTTTTTGGCCAGGTGTGCTGTGGAAGATCAATCAAAATATACACTCGACAGCCTTAACAACCATCTTACAACTACTACTACTAGATTACTACTTCAAATTTTTCTGTGCATTTAAAAAGTATCTGCAAATACACACGTTGAAACATAGGATAGGACATAACTTGTCCTTGTCCAAACTCAGTTGCAGGGCTGTACTGTCAACAGCTACATTCACCTTGGGAAAAAACAAGATAGACCATCAGGGCAAAGCTAGCTCTGGATTCCTGGGTCCAGTGGTTTGGAAAAACTTCCTCCCTTTCCTCATTTCAGCTGTTCTGTGCCAGATGTTGTCTTGACAAAAATAGGCAGACATCATGTCAAAAACATCAGGAAGGCTGAAGCTCATTGTAGGGCTCAAGCAGGCCTCACAATCTTGCTTTCTACAGTCGTTGTTCTAACTCATGAGCCTATTTTTTCATATAAACCAACATAATTCCCCTCACTGTGCTTAAACTGAGGCTGAACTCTGAGCAGACCTTATAAAAAAAAAAAAAAGAAGAATAAAAGGCGTAGTGGAAAAGTTGATTTACCAGCTTGTATAATTCATAGTAGCTGTGATAGTCTTTAATTTGTCTTCTCCTGGATAGCTCACCGTTAAGAAAAATTGGGTTATACCGCTGCTGTAAAAATAGGACTTTGTCAGCATGGGGTTAAAACCAGAGGCTGTCATCCTGGTTTTGAATGCTAAGCATGCATGAAACACACATAACTTTTAGCAGAAGAAAAGGATGGAGTTTTTAACTGTTCCGTAGCTCTGCCTCTGCCTCTGTTGAATTCTTCCGGGAGAGTTCAGACGAATAACTAAACCTTATTTGAAACCAAGAAAATTCAAAATCTTGTCTTTTTCATCCTACTGAATGTCTTCTTCTTGTATTTTCATGCTAATCCTAACTATTACAGTGTATGTGTATTTGAAAGGAACAATACATATTAATTAACATGAACACTTAAATTCATCATGTAAATATGCCACATTTAACCATACCTGATACCTTTTATCTCAAATCCCTAGTAGGTTGATGGCATTTATAGATAATCAAGAAAAAAATATTTTACAATCTTATTTCTCAGTGTAATAAATAAACACTTGCCATGTTGTGCTTTATTATGGAGAGCCACCTTGAATACATGGTTCCTTTGTTTTATTAGTGAACGTATATTTGATTTTAACATCCAATCTGGCCCCCCGTTTGGATTAAGATATACATCCGCCACAAGCTGAAGTGTGAAAGCAGGTATCCAGAAAGTTTCCACAGCACTTTAAGAGATTTTCAACTTTCTGTTTATTTTTGAAGGTAAGATTTTGGAATGTTGCTTTTCCATTATTGATAATGTAGCAGTGTGAAATAAGTTGTCCAACAGGTAAAGATGCCTGTGTATCCATGAAACAAAGGCATTACTAGAGGTCTGGAACAGGTGCTTTAATTCACTGCATATTGGTCTTGATTGAATAAGTTGACTGTACAAAGTTGCACTGAATTAGCAGAAGCTTAGGTTAGCCACCAAACACCTGGGAAGAAGACAGATGTGTGACTACAGATCTTCATTATTGAACTTACACATAAGCTTCAAAACAATGTCAGTAAAGACTGACATTATTGCTGCAATGAAACTTGAGCATCTAGCTCACACTACAAAAGAGAAGCGAGCAAAAATAGTTTGCTTTTTTTAAGTGACACATAATTTCTCATTCAGCATTTTTAAGCAGCTCAAGACATATCATCAAACACAGAGTTTGGCTCATAATCTCTAAAGCCAGTTCATCTTTCAAGGAAGGAAAAGATGGGGAAAGCTCAGCAAGTGACATTTGATTAGCTGGAAATTTAAAGCTTTGTATAATTGTATAATGCAGTTTGCTAAATTCACAAACTGCTGTAAATGCCAGAAAACTAAAGCCATACAAGTAAACTGACAAAGGCATTTCCACAAAGAAAGCAAATTAATAAAGTTTGGCTTGTGACTTACTTTTATGTAAATCACCCCCACCTGTCTGCATCACGTTTACTGCTACACTAGATGGCATTAAGATTCTTTGTCATGTCCATGATGTATTTACAACAGTCAGCTTTTGTGTTTTATTGGTCCAGGTGAATATCAGTGCCTGACTGGCTTTTTATTTTATTTTATAAGTCTGTCTTCAGAGTTACATCTATGACTATTGGTTCACATGGTGTTTTCAGTGACCCTGGTAGGACTTTTCCCTCTGACCTGTGACAGAAATGGTCTAAGGCATTGTGCTCTCCCTGCTGTGGCTCTAATGAATCTGTTTGTCATCATTAGCAGATAGGGATGGGAATTGAGAACCGGTTCTTGTAGAAAACTGGTTCCCAGTAGTCCGATTCCTTGGAATTGTTAGTCTGCCTGTCTATCAATGCCGCTTATCAGTTCTTGCACTTGCACTACAATCAGCTGATTTCAGTTCGCGTGTGAGAGGAGGAAAATAGCGACGTCTAGAGTCTAGAGCATGGATATGGACATTTATTTTTATTGCACAAAAGGACGAGATAAATGGTAAAGTGGAAAACTGCATCCAGGACAGCAACAACCACATTATGCTGCTAACACAGCTTCAGTTCTTTCCAAGCATCTGCACAGACAGCATGCTAACACTAAGCTAGCCACGAACCCATAGTGAAAGCTGAGTGAATAACAGACCCTGAACTTTAACAGGTAACAAGCAGGTGAGTAGTCAGGCTGCAGCCTCCCTTTCTACCTCTTCATGTTTCTAAAGCAGAATAACTGTGGCGATCGCTTTTTCTGCTGGTTTTCATCTTTGCTTTGTGCGGTCAGCTTTGTATTACACTAAGAGAGAGATCTTAGAGATGCATGTCCTCATTAGGGATTTGTGTTGGTGTGTGGGGTTATAGCCCCAGGTTTATATTGTTAAATGGTGATTATGAAACAGTGGATTCAGCAATTTTACATCAAAGTAATGTAACGAGTAGTATAATGAATGACTTTTAAATAGGGCTGTCAACATTAACGCGCATTAATCCGTCATCACGATTAACGCGATTAAAATTTTTAACGCAATTAACCTATCTGGAGCGCAGAATGGACAAACTTTGGACAAACTGCCCGAAATGCGTTGACAGAGAAATTTCAGGGATTTTGAGTCATTCTGCGCTCCAGATGGGTTAATGGCGTTAAAAATTTTGATCGCGTTAATCGTGATGATGGATTAACACACGTTAACGCGTTGACAGCCCTACTTTTTAAAAAAAAAAGAAAAAAAAAAGTGTTCTGTGTGATATGTGTAATAATGACTTTTTTGACTCCAACACTGATCACAACAAAGAGGGGAAACACCTCAACAAATATGCACAAATATTTGACCCACAACAAGCAATTAATTTGCATGAATGTAATTTCATTATTGCGGCTTAGAGATGGTGCGTCTTAAAACGGAGTCAGTGAGAACCCAATGAAAATCGACAAGAGAATCAATAAGGAATCAAATCGATAAGTGATATCAATAATATATTCGGAATCGCTAAATTCTCATCAATTCCTATCCCTACCAGCAGACGTTGATGCTGTTTGAGCTAATGATAAATCCAACTTTAGTAAATCAAACGAACGTCATGACTCTGTATGATTCCAACATGATCTCTTTTTAACTCGGTTACATAGAAATACTTTCTCACCTTTTCTGTTCATAGCTCTCTGTCCATCACAATATACTCAATATAATTTCTTTTTAAAATCATACATGTTAAAGTCAGAAATTCTCTGAATATTTGCTTAGTTATCCTTAGGCTTTTCTCCCTCAGACAACACACACACACGCACGCGCGCACACACACACACACACACACACACACACACACACACAGAAAAACCCTGAGCTTCGT
>VVHJ01063657.1:13777-27905 GCA_015107715.1 Tylochromis polylepis | reverse complement strand
GTTGAGAGAGTGAGAGAGAGTGTGTGTGTGTGTGTGTGTGTGTGTGTGTGTGTGTGTGTGTGTGTGTGTGTGTGTGTGTGTGTGTGTGTGTGTGTGTGTGTGTGTGTAAATAACAAAAGTAAGGTTGCTATTTTTAGCTGTGCTCTTCTGGGAGTGTAATGCAACATTTGTCGAAAGCAAACATGTAAAAATAGCATATTTATTTTCCTGATACGGAAAAATTTACCTCATTGGACAATTTAAAGACTGTGCATGATGTAACTGGGTTAGAGATCAGGAGAACTTACACCTGAAAACAGTGTGAATGAGAGCAGCACGTAGTGTGAGTGTTAGGCAGACGGCAGGACACCTGGGATTTGACAGTGCACATGACTGAACTGTCTAGTCTTCAGGGCCCAAATCATGAAGGCAGACACACAACGGATGTGGCCAGGCGATGAAAGCTGTCTGCACCCAGAGGGACCTCAGTAAACTCCCATGGGTCAAACTTCTTAACCCTCAGGCTCAACATCCAGCTCAGTGGCCAGGTTATCTGCTGCCAGACAGTCATTTTACAGCTCTACTAATTATGATCCATTTTATGCTATTATGACATTTCTAAACTTACAAGGTTTAAATCATCAACTTGTCATGTGTCCACCTCATCATATTGTTGTAAGCTCAAGTTCTAGTATATAATTAAGAATTATTATGCAACACCAGGCACTGTACCAGGAGAAAATCTTCTACCTACTTGTATGCTGTAGCAAGAGAAGAGAATATGAACCTGCAGCACCCTCACAACATGATTAATAACCCTGGAAATTTTACAGAATGGGGCCAAATAAATAGAGCCCGTCTTTATTAATCTCTTTATATAGCATCTGGAATTGCATGTCCATGGAATCAGTGGCACACACCCTTAGGAGTTTAAATAAACAAGTACTACCCTATCCAGTCCCCTGACAAATGCTAAAAGGACAATGGCCTCAAAAGAAACAATGGAAGAAAGAATGATACTCATAGACTGTTTATACCACTTTGTAGGATTCCTCATTACTGAATGGCCTCTATTATGAGGTGTGATCAAAAACTTCTGAGAACAGATCCATAAGAATCAAAAACCTTACCTGATTAAACTTTGGTCAGTCTCTTATCTAAAGCAGCTTCTAGTGCTACTTATATTCTTAGATCTCTTCCTGGAGGTTCTTTTTGGATCACTTACACGATTTGACAACAGACCTCAAAATTGTATAGAGCAAACTTAAAGTTGTCTTTCATGTCAACCTGAACTTTCTGTCATCACTGATGATGATGACAATTTGGTCTCCAAACCAAATTCAACCGAGAAATTTTTTGCTGTTTTCAGTTTGAGAGTCCACAGTTTCTGAGCTTAAAAGCAGCCCGTGAAATGAGGAGCAAACTCATAATTATTTTCAAAGAATGGCAGCTAATCGTTCTAGTGTAACGTCCTGAGTCATCTGAGAAAGAACACTGGAAGTCTCGTGGCCACACCAGCGAAATGTTTGTTCACTACCTGGATCACTCGCCAGATGTGGCTGCCTGCACCATCATCAAGCCTGAAGAATTGCAGTTTTGACACATTTGTGTCAATTGTAGAAGCACAAATGAACATGGCAACATAATGAGACTTTCACTGAGAGATCTTTAAAAAATAAAAAAAAAGCAGTCAAGCTCAAAATTGGCTTGAAGGTCTTACGATCGGCAAAATTTAACTCAGGTGAGGCTTTTGATTTTAATGGACCTGTTCTCATAACTTTTTGAACACACCTCATTGAACCGGCATCCTCATTATATTAAAAAGAACAGTTAGGAGCGGTGACTCATACAAGAGTTAATTTGTTCATTAAGTAATAATAAACATCGGGCAGGGTAAGGCCTCCACTGTGAACCTTCTTTATAATTTGCAAGAGAAAAGCAGAGGAAATGCTAGTTGACAGAAGTGGATGTGCTGTGAGGCCAGCTCCTCACTTTCCCAGTCGACATCAAAAGACATGAGGGCCCCTGAGTGAGGACCAATTGGATATTGAGTCATGAGGTTTAGAGAAAGGAAGATGGATGCTACTACTACAGCTTGTACTGGGAAGTACAACAGAAACAATACTGCTACAATACTGACAGTCTTTGCTGTTCCTGTTTATTCAGCATAGATTTGGGAGTCTACAAACTTAACAGAAGATGGACTCTAGCAAGACTGACTGCATTGATTAATGGGAGATAAGATAAAAATCAAGAAACACATGGACATAGAAACTAGTGAGAAATTGAAATTTTACAGAAGGTCAATGTAGTTTGTTTTTTTTTAAATAAAAGCATGTTTTATGCTAGGTAATGATATGAAGTCCTGAAAAAACTGTTGTCATTCAGAAAAATACATGCAAAGAGCCAAGTCATTGTGGGCTTAAATACACATTTCACTGTCATTTTCTGGACAAAATGTGGTTATACATGTGTCATTGAAAGCTTTAATAATGAATATCTAATGTCAAATACACAAATGTCAGATTTGATCCTTATACAGAAAGATGTTCAGGCATATTCTCCTCTTCTGATTTTTTTCTGCAGGGATTGGATTAATACACAAGGCTACCAACCATCTACCTAAATGACTCACTGACATGCAGCTGAGCCAGTGATCAAGCTGTGAAGGGGCCTTGATCACACACTGGGACTCCAGGTCTGCCCTTCTACTCTAACCCTGCAGCTGGAGGTGCCGTCAGGAACATGAGCGTGGGAAGAATCAACCGCTACAGCATTGTGTCATCTGAGGAAGAGGGCCTGCGCCTCACTACCATGCATGGTATGAATGGATTTGGCAATGGCAAGATCCACACACGCCGCAAGTGCCGCAACCGCTTTGTGAAAAAGAATGGCCAGTGTAATGTGCAGTTTGCCAATATGGACGACAAGTCGCAGCGCTACATGGCTGACATCTTCACAACGTGCGTTGATATCCGCTGGCGATGGATGCTCGTAGTCTTTACTCTTGTGTTTGTTGTCTCTTGGCTGGCCTTTGGCTTAGCCTTTTGGGTTATAGCTTTGCTGCATGGAGATCTGGACAACCCAGCTGGAGATGACAACTTCACTCCATGCGTTCTACAGGTCAATGGATTTGTGGCTGCCTTTCTATTCTCCATTGAAACGCAGTCTACCATAGGTTATGGCTACCGCTGTGTGACTGAAGAGTGCCCAGTAGCAGTCTTCATGGTGGTCTTTCAGTCTATAGTTGGCTGCATCATTGACTGCTTCATGATTGGCGCCATCATGGCCAAGATGGCAAGGCCTAAGAAGCGAGCACAAACGCTCTTGTTTAGCCACAATGCCGTCATTGCCATGCGGGATGGAAAGCTGTGTCTAATGTGGAGGGTAGGGAATCTGCGCAAGAGCCACATTGTTGAGGCCCATGTCAGAGCACAGCTCATCAAACCTCGGATAACTGATGAGGGTGAATACATCCCTCTAGACCAGATAGACATTAATGTGGGCTTTGACAAAGGCCTTGATAGGATTTTCTTGGTTTCACCTATCACTATTCTACATGAGATAGATGAGGAGAGCCCCCTTTTTGGGATCAGCAAACAGGACTTGGAGACTGCAGACTTTGAGATTGTCGTCATCTTGGAGGGAATGGTTGAAGCAACTGCCATGACCACCCAGGCTCGCAGCTCCTACTTGGCCTCAGAGATCCTTTGGGGACACCGGTTTGAGCCCGTGTTGTTTGAGGAGAAGAACCTGTATAAGGTGGATTACTCTCACTTTCACAAAACTTATGAGGTGCCGTCCACCCCCCGCTGCAGTGCCAAGGACATGGTGGAAAACAAGTACCTAGTCCCCAGCTCTAATTCCTTCTGCTATGAAAACGAGCTGGCCTTCCTTAATCGCGATGATGAGGAAGAGGATGTAGGTGGTGGAAGTAGAGCACTGGCGAACCTCAGTCCAGACCGAAATAGCCGACCTGAATTTGAACGCATACAGACCACCAGGGCGCTGGATCAAAGGTCATATCGTAGAGAATCGGAAATATGACCTCTACACACTGACCTGAGGGTCAAATTTCAATAACTTTATTAAGGTTAAAAATGCAGAACAATGCAAAGTGCCATAGGAAAGGCTGACTACTGTGAAAGAGTGTAGAGGTGACAGGACAACAGTAAAAGGGACTTAATTGGAAGGGGCAAATGTGGGAGTATGCAGCTTAGAAAATTGTGGTAAAGAATGTCTACAAACAAGGAAAAAGTTAGAGGGATATCTTCTTCCTTTATGGAAACTTGAATCTTTTTTCACACGGTAATTTTGAGTTTAGAGTGTTAACTGATAGAGCATCAAAAACCTTTATGACAAAACCTTATAATCAAACCTTAGGTGTAAATACATTTATTAGGTAAGTTATGTTTTGTGTGCAGTATCAGTTTCCAAAAAAACTTCTAAAAATAAAAGTTGCTATTTCAAATTGTTCTTGAGATCAAAGATAATGTTGGAAGGCTTCTCTTAAGCTCTCTTTGAATTGCTGCGATTTGCTGGAACTGCATTCAGTGACACATTGAAAATTTGTGCACCGCAGCATTCAGATGCAATGAGCCATGATAAAACATCTGACCATGAGCCACTGAGAACAACACAAGTCTACAACTTCATTCGAAACCCAAGCTAGGGACCTGGGCAAGAATATAAAGGAAAGTGTTAAACAGAAATGAAACTGTATGGACTCCCTATTTATAATTATCTAATTCCTCTAACAAGACCTAGCTAACAAGCTAACAAGACCACGATTTGGCTGCCTACACATATGATGACATTTGCAAATACGGTTCAGCTAGGAAGTCAAGTAAAACAAAACTTAATCACTAATTTTAGACAATCATGCTATAGGTGGCAATATCAAAATTTGTATTGATCTAATTAATAAATAAACAACCCTTAAAAATGCACACTGAAGTGTGCTTTTACTTTTTACACTTATGTGACAAGCAAAGATCACTCAAAACCTTTATGTTAGCAATCTTTACTACTTTTTCCCCAATTCTATCAAAACAAAACTGGTATAAACTGATTACACTTAATGTTTTTTTAAAACATGGATCTATGCATATCAACCTATCAGGGGACAAGCATCCTATAGAGCTAAGTGTGTGAGATAAAATTATGTAAAGGCATTGGTTCAATCAGTGCCCAATGCTTAAAAAAACAACTGAAATTAAAAAGGCATGATGTCAGCTTCCAAAGGTAACTGCTACTGAAATTTATTTGACCAGAGTTAAATTAAATTGACAGCAAACTGACTGTCAAAAATGGATATAGGGAGACTGCTTGATACATTTATTCTGTCTGAGAATGGGCCTATGATTAGGTTAAATCACAAATCTAAGATTTAGTTGTTTGCATCCAAAATGGACAAGCACCATAAAGGCTCCAGTATACCTGCCGCAATGGTTGCTTCGCTCGCCGCTGCAACCTTGTCTCACAGTGTCTTGTATTTAAACCCACCGTTAAGGCGCAGGAAGCCGCTGCATTATTCTCTTGAATGATATTTGTCGCCACTTATACAATATCACCACATAAGCGCTGATATAGGAGGAGAAGAAGTCAAAACCAGAAGCCAAGACTTTTTTGAGTGTTTTTTCCACAAACTCTCAAGCTTTCAAACTTTTCCTGCATCTCCCTCTGTATCTCTGTATGTCTCTGAGCGTCTGTGGTGGAATATCATTAAAATGCGGTAAAAACTGACACGATCACACGCTCGTGTGTTCAACCAAGCTGCGAGCAGCTGTGGCCTCACGCGTCAGGTTACAAATATTGAGAGTTACACGACCAGCACAACGCACTAAAAAGATTGTGTCACATAACGGATGATATGACATCAAAATCAGCGTGCGACACCAGCGACACAGCGAGCATAATAAGGCTCAGGTGAGCTATTATATTAAGTCTGAAATACTCAAAATATATAAACCAACTTTACAACTGGTCTGATATTTCTATTCATTTTACATTAGCAGTGGTTACATTTGACTACTGTTGTTATAAGATTACTAAGAGAGTCCATCTGTGTTTCAAACTACATTTGGATTGTAGATTTACATGACAACATATTATTGATTATACAACAAACTGATCCTTCATTAAGCTGAAACGTCAGACGTCCAACAGTAACACAAAGAAAAAAAAAACAGTGTTCCCCTTTTTAATACTTGACTTTTGCTTTTAAAACAGTACATACTGTAGACAGCTAAATGCAGTTCAGCAATATGCTAATAAATGAGTTAAGACACTGGAGGGAGTTCTGAATAGAAGCAATAAACACTGAAGCACACTTTTTAAAATTTGCGCTTATTTGTGTGATTCTCTGTGAATACAGATGTTTAAATTCACAGATAAGTAAAAGGCTTTGTGCAAGGATAAAGACCATAGAGGGTTTTTTTTGTTTGTTTGGGGTTTTTTTTGTTGTATTTTACATATAATAAAACTTGTAATAAAAATAATTTCTCATGATTGATACCAAAGTAGTGGAGTGTAGCCTGGACTTAACTTGTTAAGTAATTGCTCCCATCTTAATCTTCCAAAACCAGTTCAGTCAGAATGGGTAGATAGGTTCTAAGAATGAGTTTGAGTCTCCAGTTTGCATATTTAAATCACTTCTAAAACTATATCAAAACATACAGCATATATCAGTTAAATAAAAATCTAAAACCAAATCAAGTAACCTTTTATTTGTAGTTTGCTATATAGAGAGTAGTTAAATATATAAAATTATTAAGCATGACAGCTTTTTTTTCTATGGCATGGACAATAAGATTTAAAAATGAGCCCTTCCTCTATACCATGCCAATTTATCATCCAAACCTCAACATGTTTATGTCATAATACTTATAAAGTTCAGCTTAATTATTACCTCAGTAAAATGTGTATTCCATGGTCCTATAAAAAAAATTCTGGCAAACATAAAAGATTATATATGTGTAAAGAGGGAGACTTACATATCATTCACACAGGTCTAGAGACCAGTTGGTGGCCACTTAGCAGCCACTGGTATCTAGGAAAAAATTTGTATTTTCTAACCAGTTAGTGGGTAGGTGCGGGAGGTTGCTAGCTGTCGAAGGGTGAAATTGGTCACAAAGAACTATACGGTGCTGCATTTAAAATCTCCTTGCAATTGCTTTGGTCACAAGCAGATTGCCTTTGTTGTCTGTAGTTTCCATGCTGTCTGCCAACAATTGCAGACTACTTGCCAAGCAGAAAATAAATTGTGAAAACTTCAACCCAAATGGCAAACAAATAACATTTGGCTTCAAATTAAAAGTACCTTCAAAGGTAAATTCTCTCTCATGCAACCTATCAGCAACCAAGGCTATCTGCTAACAACAGCACCCTCTTTATGACTGATTTAACCTGGCCATAGCTGGGAACCTCCTGCAACCCCTCACTAACTGGTCAAGGAACACTAATTTTTCCTCTAGCAACTGATGGTTGCCAGGGGTCACCAGCTACTGTCTATGCCTGTTTGGCTGAGGCCTTAACTGATTTAAAGAAATAGGAAATAGAAAAGGGGAACAATAACATGGTTAGTATGCTGGTCACAATGACTAATGTTTTCAGTTAAGTTGTCATACATGCGAGTCTAAGATACTCCTTGGCTATATGTTGCTTTTTTTGTAGGATGTAGTGAAATATAAATAGATTTTTTTTGGGCTGATAAATGAAGCATCTTTTACCTACCCTGAACATTCATATGTTCCTTACCTTCCAGGAAGGTTTTGCACACTGATGTGTGAAGCCTCTGCACCTACTCACGAAACTTTAGTGATTAAAAAGGTGAAGGGTCTACAGCTTCCACGCTGCAGTAAAGAGATTCAATAAATTCAATTTCTACTGAATATTATTTTTTTCAAAGATTGTTTTTCATTTTCATGTTGCCCACCTGAGCCCTTAAAAAAGAAGCACACACTAAAGTTTTAGCTAAATAAAAACATTTATAGTGTAAAAAGAACAATGATTATAAAAATGATAATTAAGGAGCAGTCAGGATGAACAACCTGCTTATTTTTATACAAAGTTGTTGTTTTTTGTTTTTTTTGATAGAATACAACAATCAGTATTTATCTGTTTTTACCAGAGCACTACAATAAAAATCACACTGAGAGGCTAAAATGTAACTCTTGTCTTAGTTTTCAAATTTTCAGTTTCTGTTGTTTCCTTTCTGCACAGAAGTTAATGATTAAACAGGTATTTCTCTTAAAGGGATGATTGGAAAAACCTTTGACCTCTGTAGAAGTCTTCCTATGTCCAGCAAAATGTCTACTGGGTTTTTTATTTTAATTCAAAGTCATTAAAATTATTCAATTAAAAAAAATGTGAATATTTTTTCATCTCTTTTGTTTTTTCATCCCTACCAAGTGTGGTCTGTGATGTATTGAAACCAACAATCCAATTCAAACCTAGGGTTTCCTCAAGCATGCCCTCACATGAGGTAATACATCACCATGAGGGGTGTGTAAAGAAGAGAGCTCAACCTTCACGTCACCACAGTCAGATAACTTCCTGGGCTTGGGCCAATTATTCAAGAAGGCTCATCAATTAACCACTGTGACACATAAACAACTATCGGGGCCAGAGGCCTTTTAGCCCTGGGGAATTGAGCAGGAGGCCTGCAGCTGACTTTTTCATATCAATATGGCAACAACACATGAGAGATTAATATTACTTTGCTACAAGAGAATAAAAAGAAACCTTACTGTTTTTCACAGAAGACAAACTGATATAACACAGTAGACAAAGTACACGTGTTAATAAGAAGATGGATGATAGTTTCAGCATCTTGGTATTGTGCATGCTCACTTGCTGTCATGACTTACAGTGTGACCTGAATAGTACTGAACACATCATTAATGTTTTAGGTAATAACTCTTATTTTCTTTCCATAAAACGCTGAAATTTCTTCTTTGAAAAAAATGCAGAAACACTGACTTCAGAGTAAGGTTTTCTTTTAAGTTTAAGGTCTTCCAGTATTCATTAAAGCCCAAACAACACTGAATATGTTTATCACTGATATTTGAAAGGGGAAAAACTGATTAGAAAATCTGAATTATCTAAAGCAATTTATTTTGTGGAGGTCATTTAAATTTGGTTACCGAAATTTTTTCCATCCATCTTCTTCGATATCAAATTTACGGTTGGGGGCTGGGGATGGAGCCATCTCAGTTGTCATAGGGTAAAAGGAAGGTACAGCCTTGACATACAAAATAACTAGGCTAACTAACAAACTCATTGTAAGATAATATCAGGTAATGTTGTTGCCCAAGTACATGTAAGAGCATTGTATTGTTTGTATAAAACATTTTAAGTTGGGATTATAGGTTTCATAAACAATATTTTGCAATTGTTAACAGTTGCATTGCTGGTGGAAAGATTGCCTTCTAATGAGACACACAGAGTGTGCAAAGTGGAAGTTAAAAACACAGTAGTGGCATACTGACAACTGCAGGTACACTGAAAGAAAACATGTCTGATACTGTATATTCATGTACATAAAAAGTACAATTTCTATAGCAGAGCTAACATAAAGTGTTGAAATAAACTGAACTGATATTTGACAGGTGTCAAAGAATAATGTGAATTATAATGTGAACAATGAATATCTCAGCAAGTCTCAGGAATGCACACTAATAGAAAAACCACACAGCAAATGCTTATCTTTTACTTGCAAGGGCGAGCACTAAACGTGACTGGCCCCGAATGTCTGCTCTCCTCCTTTATTTATAGCAAAGCAGGAGCAGGAGCAGTTCATATAGAGTAAAGGTTACATGGTTTGCAGAAGAAAACAGAAGAGCTCTGTTTTCTTCCACTAAAGTACAAAGCATAAGCAAGGTTATATGTTTTTCATGTGTAGACATAAGCATCACTATAATTTTCCACTAACAACAGGTAATGAATATTTATCTGTAATTTGCATGAGATCTGTGGCTATAAGTTGGGGTGACTAAGTCACACACATTGAGTTACAGTTATAGGGTTAACTTTGCTGGCAACTGGTTGTGCTGAGATCAGGCATTGGGCCTCAGCACTAACTGACACTGGGATCACAGAGGCTACACTGAAAGCTTTTGCCAACTTTGATTATATAACATGGATTGGGTAGTGTATGTTGTGCTTTGCATTGCTTAGTATCAGAAATACAAAGTAAAAGTGAAACTTTACTTTTGTGATAAACTGTAGCATAGGTCGTGGAAGCCAGTTAAACTTAACACTGAAAATGATCCGTCTTTAGAGGGCTGGGATGTCAAACTGGTGTACTTCCTCAGAAGGATTAGACATCAAGAGGTCCTGGATAATTAAGGGCATGTCAGGATAAAATGTAGCCTATTGGGACAGAGAGACTCCGACTTCAGTTTTAATTATCCTGAGCAACTGAAATCCCATTGAATTCTTGCTATGCTAAGTATTTTGTGCCCTCCGTTTATCCACCCTAACAAATTGCTAAAATTTCTCAAGTAAAATTTTACTCTCACTTATTTAGTCATATTTAAACACATATGACAATGTATCACAGGACCAAAATTATTAGCTAAAAGTAATTTTCCAAATCAACATATTAATTACAGGCAAGTCAGTCATGTGAAGTTTTATTGCTTATAAATTTGGTAAATTATGAAGAAATAAAAATTGTTTTGTATTTTTATACCCTTAACTGTAGAATATGCCACTATTAACCTAAAGTCATGGTAAAATAAAAATACACCATCTGTTAATTCTAAAGTATTCACGTATTAGGTGTTAGCACAGTGGTTAGCACTGTTGCCTCACAGCAAGAATGTCCTGTGTTCGACTCGACCACCTGGCAGGGGCCTTTCTGTGTGGAGTTTGTATGTTCTCCCTGTGGTTCTAGGTACTGCGGCTTCCTCCCACAGTCCAAAGACATGCATTCAGTGGGGATAGGTTTATTTAACAAAAACTGAACCAAAATGTAAAAGCTATGTGTGGACAATTAAATACACCCCACGATTCAGTAGCTTATAGAATCACCTTTAGCAGCAGTGACTTGAAGTATTTGCTTTCTGCATGACTTGATCAGTCTCTCACATCATTGTGGAGGAATTTTGACCCACTCTTCTTCACAATGTTGCTTCATTTCATTGCAGTTTGTGGATATTTATCCATACACAGCTGTCTTAAGGTCTTACCACAGCATTTCAGTCGGGTTGACGTCTGGACTTTGACTGGGTCATTACAGCAACTTTGATTTTTTTCTTTTTCAGTCATTTCAGTCATCTGCTAAGCTTGGGATCACTGTCCTGTTGCATGATTCAGTTTCAGCCTCATATTTGACTCTAGAATACTTTGGTATACAGAGGAGTTCATGGTTGACTCAGTGAACGTAAGATATCGAGGTCCTGTGGCTACAATACAAACCCAAATCATCACCTGTCCACCACCGTGCTTGACAGTTGGTGTGAGGTGGTCATGTTTTTATGCTACGTTTGGTTTTTGGCAATTTTTCAAAATTCTTGTGGTTTGTTCATGCCATTTTGCAAACCTAAGTTATGCTGCAGTGTTCTTTTTAGAGAGATGTGGTTTTCTCTTGTCAACCATTCAAAAAAAATCACATTTGTTTGGTCTTTTTCTGACTGACTTTGTACTGAATGTTAACATTCAACAACTTTAAGCTAACAGAGGCCTGTAGAATCTAAGATGTAGCCTGTGGGTTTTTTGCAGTTTCTCTGGGTTTTGTACGGTCTGATCTTGGGGTGAATTTGTTGGGATGTCCACTCTTGGGAATACTGGCAACTGTCTTAAATGTTTTCCACTTGAAATAATAAATCTCACTGTAGAATGAAAAACTTTAAATGGCCATACAGTTCTTCTCAGATTGATTGAAAGCAGCAGTTGCTTCTTTAAGATCATTACTGATGTATTTCCTAGTTGGCATTTTGCTAACACAGACCTGAATGCTCCAGACCTGCAAACTGCCAAATCGTCTGCTTTTATAGAGCCGTTCACATTTCCCCATGATCAGTTAATCAAGTGCATTTGATTATCATCACCTGGCTGATTCTCTTAACTCCTCTGGAAGCAGTAAGGGTGCATTTACAAGTCCAGACTTCACTTTTAATGAAATGCTGTGGTGGGACCATGAGACAGCTGTGCATGAACAAATGCCCACATACCTCAATGAAATTAAACAATGTTGTAAAGAAGAGTGGGCCAAAATTCCTCCACAATGACGCTAGAGACTGATAAAGTCATTCAGAAAACAATTACTTCAAGTTATTGCTGCTAAAGGTCTTTCTAGAAGCTATTGAATCATGTGCTGTATACTGCTTCTGCATTTTGGATTAGGGTTTGTTAGACAAATAACGACACAGTGTAATATTTCATGCTTTGTAGCTCATCTTAGGTTGTATTACCATAATTTTTAAAACTTGCTATGGACCAGATGATTTTTTTTTTATTGTGTCCTGGTGTATAAAATCTTAAAGTTGAGCGAGGGTGAGTCTATACCATGACTGTTTATGAAGGCTACTGGTGCAGAAAAGTAACCAGAATCCTAAAAAAAAATACTGTGATACAATTTTTTTTGTCTCCCTACCTAGAAATACTTGTAGCAGCACCTTTGATTTGACTCTGGTTTTATTTAACATGTAAAGGAAATCTGACGCAAAGTTCTTTGTTTTTGGATGAACAGTTTATTCCAAACACATCTCAACATGCATAACTTGAAAATGTGAAAAAACAATAATTACTGTAAACAGCATATGCTTTTGTTACTATTACATTACACCGCCATCAATTGTTGTATTTTGCAGTGCAGTGGTTAGCTGTCATCAGGTCGCCACCTGCTGCCATTCTGTGTGGAGTTTATAGTTCAAAGGCATGCGTGAAGGTTAGCTTCATACGTGCTAGGTGTTGATGTAAGAGTGAATGGTTGCCAGTGTCTGCGTGTTAGCCCTGTGAGCCCTGTGACTGTCAACCAGTTCAGGGTGAATCCCACCTCTCACCCAGTGCTATCAGGGGTAGGCTTCAGCCTATGACAAACAGATAGATAGATAGATAGATAGATAGATAGATAGATAGATAGATAGATAGATAGATAGATAGATAGATAGATAGATAGATAGATAGATAGATAGATAGATAGATAGATAGATAGATAGATAGATAGATTTGAATTATGCAACAACAAATTTGACAACCAGGATCCCATGGGAATGTCCCCTTTGTGACTCCCAGGGAATAGATGATGAAGCCAGCTGGGGTCTGGACAGAGCAGAGACATTTACTCATATGATATTAAAAAAAAAAGTTACACCTACTAAAATATAATTAAACTATATGAAAGGATGAAAGAAATAGCCTGGCTAGGATCTCTGCCACCTAGCCCATATAGACTACTTATAAATAATGCTGGAACACAGTCCCTGTAGGATGACTTGCTGATGATAGTAAAATGAGGGAAAACTGTGTTGAAGCAGCTATATAAAGCTCTTTGGTGTCAAACCACATGTGGCTCTAATCCGTAGCCAACATTTCAATATTAGAAGTACTCTCGATTAGCTGCTATGGTAGTATCACTCAATCAAAGATACTTCTGAAATCTGTGTTACTATGACTGAGAATATTACTAGATGGAATTTAAGTAGTTCAAAGCTCATTGAATGCTGCAACAAATGGATAATAGAGAATGGACCTATAACGTTATACAAAAACAATGCGAATGCCAGGCATCTTTGACTGGACAAAGATTTAGTATGATAGTAGCAACATAATCTAGAGGCAGACATTAAATAAATATATCCCATAAAGACACGCAATTTTTACGAGCAGACACTTCACAACAGTTTGTATGCCAAAACAGTCTCCAGTCAGACAAATGAAAATAAAACCAGTTGAAAGTGCTGCTGAGTTGACAGTACAAACTGATCCTGAAGTGTGATGGGACTTTATCCAATTACTGAGATGTGTTTTGTAGTTGCCCAAATGGAAGAGACACAACAGCCTTGTCCTACAACCCATCCTTGTCATCCTGTGTAAAAAGCCCACGGCTGTAAGCCGTGCCCCAGTAGACGTCAAAAGACTTCATGGATTAAAAAAAAAAAAAAAAAAAAAAAAAAAATAATCAAAAAAATTTTTTTAAACA
>VVHJ01063656.1:28950-41248 GCA_015107715.1 Tylochromis polylepis | reverse complement strand
TGGATGTACTGCCATATTCTCTGAAACGCCTTTGGAGACGGCTTATGGTTGAGAAATGAACATTCAATGCACGAGCAACAGATCTGGTTGACATTCCTGCTGTCAGCATGCCAATTGCACGCTCCCTCAATGCTTGTGGCATCTGTGGCATTTTGCTGTGAGACAAAACTGCACATTCCAGGGTGGCCTTTTATTGTGGGCAGTATAAGGTACACCTGTGCACTACTCATGATGTCAGATCAGCATCTTGATGTGGCACACCTGTGAGGTGGGATGGATTATCTCAGCAAAGCAGAAGTGCTCACTATCACACATTTAGACTGATTTGTGAACAATGTTTGAGAGAAATGGTAATATTGTGTATCTGGAATGAATTTTAGATCTTTAAGTCCATCTCATGGAAAATGGGAGCAGAAACAAAGGTGTTGCGTTTATATTTTTGTTGAGTGTATTTATTTTTTTCATAACTGCAAAAGGCACAGAGAAATGAAGAAATGAGCTGCTTATTGGAAAAGGTTACTGTATGAATAACCGATTACCTGAAATATAAAACTAATCCTTTATGTTGTTGTTGTTTTTTAAAGCCTTTAATGTTGTTTCCTAATCTCTAATCACTTTCCAATGCCTTACACCCAACACTGCCCAGCTCAAGTGGTGGATCCATATTGCTTCCTACATGATTTTGTAGTGCTCCTTCACATATTTCTTTTATCTGGTGTTGTTTTGGTCGTAATTTCCAATCAACACATTCTTTTTGCCATAGGAAGAAATGTTGAGATTCCAACATTTGGCTTTTTAAAAACCACAAAAAAAACCAAACAATTCATATTTTTAATTCTTAAAAGAAACCCTGAAAAACTGCATTTTTCTGCTGCCTCTCTGAACTTTAGATGACACACACTAACGGAAAGCTTCTGCACTTTAGTGCAGCTTTACATTTTAGTCCAAAAGCTTTTTGTGCTTTTGTCCCACTTATAATTTAAATATTCAAGGACAGAATTAGTGAGTCAATAAAGCTTTTGTATTTTTTGTAAGTTTAAAATCATACTTTAAAAAAAATGTCCTTCCTTACTCACCTACTTGTTCCTTTTCTCTTCTGCAGTGCTGTTATTGCAATACTGGAATTTGCCCCTCTCTTTCATGTAAATGCATTTTTATGTGAATTGTTTTTTTAGGTACGAAGGGGAATTTGTGCAGGGGAAGTTTCAAGGTGTCGGCATCTTCACTCGCTTTGATGGCATGAAGTTTGAGGGCGAGTTTAAAAGCGGCTGTGTGAATGGCTATGGTAAGACTTCATATTCTCGCCTCATATTCTGATACTTACTATTAGATTACTCAGAGATTTTGGATGAGATTGACATTGCCAGCATCTTAGTTTTTGGATACTCTGTTATTAAATATGATGTATAAGGTAATTTGGATTCCATTAGGAGGAATTATTCAGTATTCTGCGATTTAAAAATGACCCTGCTTTGTTGCAGTGCTGTCTGTGAAAAAACATTTTGAAACGCTCAAAAGTATCTCAATTTGGCAACCTTTGGCTTGTGTCGCTTGCTGGGCTTTAATGGTTATGCTTTTTTAAATTGTTTAAGTTTATATTAAATTAAGGTAGTAATACAAATGTATGTTTTCAACTAACCCTCCAGTCTCAGTGGTTTATCTGTCTGTGATTCCAACTACTTTAATTGTTTTTAATTATATTAAACAGTGAAACGTGCTAATTGTCTGGTCTGAAGCTACTGTGTGTCTGGGCACAGAGTCTCTGTAGGTAATCAACACATTTTTTATTTCAAGGCTGTTGTGTGGAGAGGGCGGATCAGTGTGTCAGTGTGACAAGTGGTGATTTTTTTGTGCTTGTAAAAATAGAGATGGAACATAAAGATTCCTTCAGTTTCCTGACAGGCGAAGAGCAGAAATCAGAGCTGGTTCAAGCAGTGGTTTAAATGTATTTTTTTTGTTGATTATTATTATCCTGAGTTCCCATGCCTCAGCTGAGGTGATGATGTATTTTTTTCAAATGAAGAAATTAATTTAAAATTTAAAAGTTAACATAAAAAATTAACTTAAAGTTATTGTCATGATTTCTTATAGCCACATTTAGGACCAGAACTTAGTTGTTGTGGTTTATATCTATCCTCTGAGCAGCAGTTCTATAGTGTATTCCTGTAGTAAGTCGCACACCAAAATCAGTGTCACACATTTTTCTGTTACTACTCAGCCTTGAACCAATTCAAGGTCACGTGACTGCTAAAACTCCTTGCTATACTGCTGAGTTGTACCAGCTCTACAATAAAGCCGCAGATACTTGGGTGGGGTGCTTGTGGCTGTTGTTAAGATCTGCCACAAGACAAAAGGTCTTAAGCTACACTGTAACCCCCCACTGGGGAAAAAAAAAGTTTGAGAATAAAGTTTGAAGGTCATGAGCTTAAAAGTCAAGTAATAGTAATAAACACAAAATATTTAAATATTTTGATTACATGATATACACTCACTGGACATGTTATTAGGTATACCTTGCCAATACTGGGTTGGAACCCTTTTTGCCTTCAGAACTCCTTTAACTCTTTGTGGCATCAACAACTGTGCCATATTCAAAGTCACTTTAATCTAATTTCTTCCCCATTCTGACGCTCGGTTTCTGATGCTCTGTGATAGGCTGATTAGATATTTGCGTTAACAATAAGATGAACATACGTAATGTTTTATAACAGTTATAACAATTAACATGCTTACTAAGCAAATTTTGAGATTTTTGAATGAATGAACTACAATACAAATGATATACAAATTTTCATTTTCTTGTTCAAAATTATTGTATCAATGTGTTTTATTTTAGTCAGGCACAAGTAATGTAAGGAAGAACATTTTAAATATGAAGAAGAAGGAAAGATTGACATTTAAAACTTGAAGAACAAAAAAAGAAGGAAGGAAAGCTGACATTTCTTGAATTAATTAATTTGATGTTGCATGCAAAAACCAGGCTTAAGTTGAAATGTCAACTTTATTTATGTTTCCTAAAATTTGGAAAACTTCTAGATTAACATGCAAACAGATTTCATTTGACTATCTTTGTATTGTTAATTTATTGGAATTTTAAACTTTTTTTAAAAAATTTTAACACAGCAGATTGTGTCCCTTCTTGAATTTATTTATTTGTCTTGAAATCTTCTTGGGATTGCAATATGGTCTTTTTTCTTGGTTTTAAACTCAATGCCTAAGTAGGACCAGAATCCTGTGTCACATAGCATTTCTATACCTCTTTGTGTATTAACTTATTTGTGTTTTTATGTGTTTTCTTTCCTGTTTTAAATTTTGTTGGTAATTTTTTTGTATTGTATCAACGTTTGTTGTTTTTGAAAAAAAAAATCATTGCATGTTATTTTGATGCACTACTGTTTGATCTCCTAAACACTGAGGCAATATTTTAACATGCTGGGAACTAAACTGATTTCATCTCTTGCTCGTTAGATGGAGCCAGTAGTTGGTTAGCTTAGCTTAGCTTAGCTTAGCATAAACACTGTAAAAAGACTGCTCTCCTGGCCTTGTGCAAAGGTAACAAAAAACAACTGCCTACCACATTATTTCAAGCCAAAGCTAACACTTTGTTTCTTATTTGTTAAATCTGTACAAAGTTCAAGAGTAAAGATGGCAGTCTGTCATTTTAGGGGCTGTTATGTAGAAGGCTACAAATAACCTGCTAGAGTCCCCACTAGTTGCCAGGCAACTTGTCCCAAAGATGCGAAAGCAGCCTTCAGAGTCAAAGTCTGTGCTGTGTACATGGACCATCCACCCTTTGAACCCCCTCCTTCTGACTTCTGTGAAGCACAAGAACATGACACGCTGCCAGTGAACATTAATCCAGGCAGCAATTACATTTCCTGCTAAAGCATACAGTTATTATTTTAAGAGACAGAAAATTCAAAACAGTCCATAAAGGCAGCCAGATCTCACACTTCTGGCCATGTGTCACTTGTTTGATGAAGTGAGTTATGTCTTGAGTATGGCTGTTAGTCAGTTTCCTCTGTACCTGTTTGCTTTGATAAAATGCATGATAAGGTCACGTGACTGCTTGTGTGGTGCAGGAGTGCTGGCGTTTGTGGACGGAGGCCCCGGAGGAGGAGGTGGCACCCACGAGGGTCTGTTTGAGACCAGCCAGCTGATGAAGAGAGAGAACAGCCAGGGAGCCGTGCAGCGGGCGCAGGCAGCAGCTGCCAAGGCCCGAGCTCTGGCCATGTGACGTGGACTACATCACCCACAGTGCCCCAGTACCAGAATCATCCTCCCACTACCCCCTTGGTTTGAGCTGTTTAATTTTTCTTTTAATTTTACTACTCTTTGGTACATTTGTATCATTCTCGTCGACTTTTTGTTGGACTGGTAACTTAGCTTTTAGGATTTTGTTCTTATACATCTGTTCTATCGCTCATTCATGTAACATGCAGTATGCTCTGAGTAGAAATGAATGGCTCCCTTAAGTTGTGTTAACACAGCCACTGAATCAGGATCTGTTGAGCCAAACACAGATTTAATGTTCAGTTCACACGCTGGTGCTAAATCTGTTTCAGGGTCAGTTAATCTGACAAAACACAGAAGTGCATGTGGACGTTTTCCAGTAAACACTGATTTGGTGAGTTTCATGTCAAAAGAATATCTCGACATCTGGGTTTAAAGTGGCCTAAATTTATTTAAAAAATAAGTCAGTTTTTATGTTTCAAAGTGGAAGTGCAGAAAAAAGTTAGTGAGACTTTTTATATTTCTGAATAAATTATCAGCTATTAACAAGTAAATAGTAGATAAATAAAAGTGGAACAAATGATTCTGATTTGATTTAATGTTTATTTTTACTCTACTCATGAATTCTCAAGCCTATCAAATATAAAAGTCATAACTGGTTTAAAACCAAAGATTACATTTTGAACTTTTAATCACAATTTTATTAAAATTTATTGATGTAAAACTTGTGTTAGATAGTGCTGTTTTGTCTTCAAATATTCAGCAGAGTACTACAGACCAGGGCTATGACAAAGGATGTTAATGTGGTAAAAAGCAACTTTATTGCGTTACACAGCAGACAACTCTTGCAGACAACCAAGAAACAGGGGACAAGTCTTGGCACATTTTCATTACTAATATAAAAAATACAAAAGTAACTGATTTAATAAGAGATTATTAATTTAAAAGTGAGTTCTTGTATTTTACCAACCAGGAACAAAAGCCCCAATAGATTCAGTACTCAATTCTAGACACTTGAATTATTGTTTCAGCAGCACTGACATGCTTTCACATGGAAATTAAGTCATTTATATGCTTTTAGAACAAGATGTCTAAAAACTTTATTTTATAGGTCTCAGATTTCATGAGCAGTTTCAAAGAATTATGCCATGTGATTCTAATTAGAATCAAAATACAGACCATGAATAACTGGAACGCTGTTATTTCCAGTGAACTAGTTAATTGCTTGAGACAGTCTAGCAGAGGTCAGCTGACACTGCAGAAATATAAACAACGCTTGCCATTTCAAATATTGTTTGTATAAATGAAATTTACAATTACAAGTCCTATAGAAATGAGCTACTGCTTGAAAACTGTCCACACAGGTCAGCTCTAAGGACACTTACACAACAAAGGATTGTCTGTTTTAGTCAAATTAAATATAAGGGAAAACTGTCCAAAAAGGTGTCAACAAGCTTAATTCTTCTTACCACTAAATCTAAAATAAATTAAAGCCCATGTTTATTTTCATATCAGTACTTGTTTTGAACATCAACTCACCAGATCAGTACTTTCTGGGTTTCCTACCTTCCCTTTAAAAAATTTTCTGACCTCTTATTAGTGCTCTAATGAGAATACAGATTGTTCAGTTTGAGTCAGAGAAATGTCAGGAGGGCCTTGGTTAGAGAAGATGTGAGCAGTGTTTGGTGGTCCTTTTCACTCAGTGCCATTACAGCTCAGTCTGATTACAGAACAGCAGGAACATCTTCCTCAGTGCCAACCACTCAGTGCCAAGCGGCTGCAGCTGATCCAGAATCAGTGGCTTATTATCAGAGAGGAAGCTGGGAGGGTGGAGGATGGGGATTAATAGTGGAGGAGAATGGGAGTGCCTGCATTATCACTGGCTGCAATAATGAGTCCAATTTCTGTTTTGGAGGTGCAATTTGATAATAGCATGCAATTTCTGTTTGAAAGCAAGATTTTCCTTCCACTGGCTTTTATATTTGGAGGTGAGGAGCTTCCTGCTCTGTCAGGAAAGAAGGGCTTTGTAGGTGAAAGGGAGGGCCATCTGATGAAGGAGAGGCTCAAATGACTTGAAGGATTTCGTGGGAGAACTATGTGGACCTTTTTCTGCGTGAAATTTGAGCCATTTTCTAAGAAACAGCATTAAAATTATGCCTCTTTTTTTAAAGTCAGTAATTCAAAATGTGATTTAAATTAATGTCAAAATCCATGAACCAAAAACATGTACTTTGTGTATTTTTGCAGTGAAACTCTTCACATAGTGCAAGGTTTTCCAGCAAGGTAAAACATATTGTGATGTGCTTTATGCACTTTTCTTTTTTACTCTTTACAACCCTTAATTAGTGATGTCACTTTAGAGTCTCATCTGATGTTTACAGTTTGCGTAACCCCCCTCCCAAAAAAAAGTAACTAACACTTACTCTATGTGTATCATACCTGCTGGGAATCAGTGCCCATCTATGTAATGAGACTGGCGGTATAGATGTAATATATATGTGCGTGTGTGTGTGTGAATGCAGTCGTACCGTTGTGGGTGGGGGTTGGGGTATTCAATGTGAAATGGAGTTAAGTGTCAGTTACGTGAATGTTCCAGTGTGCAATTAATTTAGGATGTGATTTGGGGGCCGATGTCTTCCCTGCTGACCAGTTTGACAGCGACATCTAAAAGAGCTGAAGTGATGGAGGCATCTTACACCTTTTAATTGGCTTTGGGATCCAAACAGAAACTGTTAAACGCATGTGACTATTGCCTTTAACAGATGCGGTTATTAGGGGGATGACGTGGGTTGGGTTTCCACTGGAATAATCTTTAGTCTTATTCACTATATTGTTTCAAACAAAAATGTTGTGACTATGTTTATAGTGAATCTTTTGACATTGTCATGTATTGTATTTAACTGTATGATCCCATGTTCCTTCATAGTGTTAGAAAACAAAGAGGATAATGAAACCCTTTAAAATGCACCTTAAAACCTCAACTTTAAAAGTTGCCATGTGATATTAACACGAATGACTGTCTCCCAGCATTAGCAAAGTTACACTTTCTAATGTGGCTATGACTGAAATCATTGGTTCACTGTGATGAGTATTAATAATTAATTAGGGTGCCATCTAAATCCACCCTAAAACTGAATTCACACATTTCTGACTTCAGACAGGTGAGTAACAGTAAAAGTCAGAAGATCTCTAGGAATGTAGCTTTGAGACCGTTTATGAACTTAAAGAGAGAATTAAGTTACATGCTATCTGCCATAGCTTTTAAAGCTGGTTGGAACATTATAAAAGGAGAATGTGAGGTCTTGAATTAAGATTAATAATTACAGGAACATTGCACTGTTTTGTTTGGGGTTTTTGTTTGTTTGTTTGTTTGCTTTAAAAAGAGGACATAACTCTTAATTCTCACTAGATTATGTAAGATCACTAAAATAATACAAATTGTTGCCAAGAAAGATGCCCTCAATTCACCCAAAATAAATGATACCCTAAGAAATAGTTTTACATTTTGGTGCCATTTCCACATCTGTGCCAAGTATAATGCTAAAGCCAGAGTAAGCTGCTTTAGCACAACTAAGCTAGCTTTGTTCAGTCTTCTCCTAGGCTAAGCTAATTTCCCGTGGGCAGTGAGTGATGCTTAAGTTCTCATATAATTCTTGATGATTGCCGTCTAAATTTTATTTAATTGAAAGTTAGATTGTTTTTTATAGACAAAGCTATTCTGCTCTTTCTTGTTATTCCCTGACTTTGTGCTAATATACGCTAACACCAGGATATTAGTATTACTAATCAAATTTGACTCCGATGACTCTGGGTAGGGCAAAAATATAGATTGTTTATGAAGTATTAGGTCATTACTTCAGGTTATTCAGTTTAAAATAGTGAGTGAACTATAAGATGATGTATAAGTTGCTTCCAGCTGTTTGTCGAAGTTTTTCCTTTAGGCTTGGTTGCCAACATAGCAGCATCAAAGAGGAGCAGGATCCATATCAAAATTTCCAAGGTAAGTCGCATTCATTCATGTGCAATTTTCTTCAGTTATTTTTGTCAGCAGTGTAAACAGCACATTGTGTCTGATTATTAGTCCTTACTAGAGACTGTTGTGTCTTTATTGGTTAATTATTTTCCTTCTATAGCTTCAGCATCACTACCTCTTATTAAACCCCAAATTATGAGCAAATAATTAAAATAATTACTGAATATTAAAATGAACTGTCTATGATTAACCTTTAATTATAATCTATTAGTAGTTACCTCACACACATCCATCTACCATGATTCTCACTTCAAGTGGTAGCTGTAAATTGGCAGTGCTGTGGTTTATTTAGTATATTTGTAAAAGGAGAGTGCACACCAGCCTATTTGGATCATTCATCAAAATGTAAACATAAAGACAAAGAACATCAGCAAAGTTCAGACAGTTAATTTTTTTTGCTAAAGGATGGAATGAAATTACGTGAATTCAGTTTTAGGTGGGACTTCTAACAATCTGAGGACTTAATGCCTTTTGAATGGGTTATTTTAACAGTGAAATGCCATTTTTGAGGCCAGTTTTCTTTCTTTTTTTTTTCTTTTTTTTTACTGAGGCTCTCTGACTGTTTAATTTACACCAGGAATCCATTGTTGTTGTTATTCTTGGTGTCTTGAGCTGCATGTACATTTTAATATTTTTCTCTGTGTATTTCAAGAGGCAAAGCCTGAGTCTGTATAGAGAGAAACGGACACTTAATTCACACACATGCGTGAGGAATGGAGACATAATCAGTGTCTCTGATTTCATTAGTTCCACTGTATTTACTTCTCACACTCTTTCACACAAACACACACACACTTGCGCTTAGACTGTCCTTATGTACGGCACAAACACAAACAAGCCCATTACCATAATCACCAGTATAATGAGAAAATAGGGCAAGAGCAATCCAGGGCTCTTTAACAGTTCTTCAACAAGTGAGCGAATCAACACTGCTTATGAAAAATGACACACAGTTACTTAATCGAGTGCCTGAACAAAAACCTTCTTCTACTGTGCTTTGAATACTTTGAATACCAGCTGACTGTTTTACTTAGTTTTTCTCAAAAAATGTGTTATTGCTTTCTCCTAAATCTTTTTGTCTTTGTGTGTGTGTGTGTGTGTGTGTGTGTGTGTGTGTGTGTGTGTGTGTGTGTGTGTGTGCGCGCTTAATAAAGGGAAAAAATGAGTGTGGGGTTGAAGGACAGCGGTTGACCAGTTTATCCAACTGGTGAGATGATTGCCTGATGAGTAACAACCAACTCACTGCCTTCACTCACAGTATGCCTTCATATTTGTTTTGGATATTTCAAATACCTGAGAGATCGAAACTGAAACATTACACAAGAGTTTTCAAAATATCTGGATTTTAGAGATTTTTTTTTTTCCCAACAACAAAGGGAAAAAATGAAATGGCTCAGGTCTTACATTATCTTGCTGTTGAGATTTTATCCTGAAATACGCCATGAGAATATACAACAATAGCTTTTGTTGGAGTAAAACTGGTGTCTTTAAAGGGGCACTCCGGCAATTTTGTTTGAAATAAGCAAAACTTACTTCATGTTATAAAATACCCTATCAAGCTGCATAATGGGAAATTTAGGATTCGGCATTGGGGCATGATACAGACTAGGGATCCACGGCTGTTCTGCAGAGAAAGTATTTCATGCATGGTTTTCAGTCGTCTATCTGATCTCCAATGGAACAGATATGCTTCTATTTTAATCAGTTCAGCTTTCTGCTTAGAGTGCAGTTTGTGTTTCATTTATATTGTACATTCGGTGGCCAGAAAGGTGTGTTTGTACTTCAAGTCTATTTTCTTCCATTTCACGCACATAAATAAAATCATTGTGAATAAGGCTCTGAGTGAAGCCAGCACCTCCATACTGTGTAGAAACAGAGAGAATCCTAGAGCAGCTAATGTGCTGCTTATGTTATGCCTCCTGTGTTGACACAGTTTAAAGTCAGGTTATGTCAGCCTCTGCTGATTGAATTTCACCCATTTAAGTGGAATATGAATTGGTGGAGTACCCCTTTAGAGGGAATAATTGTTGAGCCATTAAAAAGACTGAACGTCTCACAGTTCTGTGTGCTGATAGACTGACGAGATCACTTCTGCTAATTCAGCCGAAGGAAAGCTACACAGATTGGAGGCAGATTAGATTTGTTTCAGGACTGTTTGGTCAAAGAAGCCAATCAGCATAAAGTAAATGACATTTACTATTTAATTTTTTAAAAAGTTATTTGTCAACTGAAAATAGTTGCACTAAAATATGATTACCAACCTTGTTAAAAAAGAACCCAGTATCGTTCAGCTTGTGGCCGCGGTTTCCAAAGCATGCTGTCAAAACGCATAGAATGCTTTTATTGTTTGAAAAACTGAATGAATTAAAATCTGAATCGTTCCAAATTTCTAACAAACCGGAGGTTAAAGTATTTAAAAAACAGTCACGGTGTGCTGCTTTTGTTTGCAATTTCCAGTTGATAAGAAACAAGTGATGGCTTTACAGCTTTCCTGTTGGAGAGGAGGAGGGGGGTGGGGAAAAGACACCCTACAAAAGACCTGCAATTAGGTTCTAGGAACCTATCTCCTTTTGCACTTGAAGCTAAGAGTGCTCAGAAATATTACTGGTTATTAAAGGATGACTGAAGGCGCTGGTAAACCTTGCACATTGGTCACTGACCAATATGACTGAGGCTTTAAGGATTTTCTGGAAGTAAAACTGACAGTCAGACTAATGTGGACATGTTGATTGCAGCTGTATGGTGGAGTTATGTCGGCTATGTTTTTCTCTAAAGCTTAACAGAAAACATTGTGATCTCACTGTATGGTGATGTGGTCTGAAGGGAAGGGATTTAAGACATCTGCAGTGTTTAATCTATACATGTTTTCATAGTCAGGGTTCCTTTCCTTTTTAAGCAAAAGTACAATCTCATAGGTGACCTAGTATGTTTTTCCTCATGTTTCCCCATCAATTATTATGCTGTTTAAAGTTTCACATAATTAAGTATGCACACAAAATTCTTGAGCCAAAAGCTCAGGCTAATAATCCAGAGTCCAAGAGTCCAATCACAATGCAGAGATTAAAATTGGTCCCCTTTAAGGTCCATTCACTAGGTTTTCTAATTTTGACCACTCCCCATGATCTTTATTGGGAGATACAAGTCTGCATTATGCATTTTCATTTATTTTTCTTGTCTCATAACTGAATTTAATTTTCCTAATATGGAGGGTTTGTCTTGCTTTTTTTTTTATTGTGAAACTACGTTGGCAAGACAGATCAAAGGTCAACTTGTGACTTCGCAGAGGCTTCAAACACGTCTCTTTTCAGGTGCCATACTGTAAATACACTACACGTGAGCAGCATTTCAGTCTTTTATCAAAACTGAAGGAAAAAACACAAAACGGTATAGGCATTTAATCATTTCTCCAAGTTCAGTCGTGAGCTCAAATATACATTTTGATGAAAAATAAACAAAAGCTATTGTTGACTAAAAGTAAACTTATAGACAAAGTTGACAACTGATACCAAAACTTATCTCTGTAAATAAAATATAAATAACTGGGCTTTTTTTTTTTTTCAGAAATCTTCACAGATGCATGTCTTATGTCGTCTCACGTGGGGCTACGTCCCCGTTTTAGCGCCTTTAAACACTGCAAAAACATTTGGAAACTGAGACTCGCTGATGTCACGAAGCCATAAAGTCACTTTGTGTTGTTTCTGATGAGTTTGTTGTTAAGATGATGATGTCATGGAAACAAAAGATGAATAGTGTTTGGTATTTTAGATGGAAGTGAATCCACAGATAAAACAATAAAGAAAATGCATGAAACCAAACCAGATTGTGAGCCTTTTGTGTTTGTGGTGTGAGGGCCGCAGGGAGACATGAAACACTGGAACGGCACAACAATGAAAAGTGCACACAACCACAAGTCAGCACGCATACACATGCGGAGACATATGGAAGGATTTTGAACTCTGATCACACATCTCGGCAGGTCTAACGATTATTCGTGGAGCTCGGCTGTCAGAAGCCCACCTCCGCCCCTCCCCC